>JAJOOS010000650.1:0-20291 GCA_029582725.1 Solanum chiquidenum | reverse complement strand
TCAACATATGATAGCGTCCCATACCACCACCCACACTAAGGCACCACCTTAAGGTCACCAAAAGTGAACTTACCATTCCTCGTTTCCACATTTACACAATAAAACATTTAAGAGACATAAACATTACATTAAAACCAACATCTAAGACAACTCTAAGTCATACTTGTGCAATGTTCAAGTAGCATCCCATAATACTAGTCACATTAAGTATTCATTTAAAGTTAGCACAGACAGGGAACAGTCATATACAATAGACATGACAAGGAAGTATCTCATAATACAATCCAAGTATAGAATGCATCTTCACATTTAATCATTTAAACCAACATTCTTCATTAGGTTCATTTAGGACACACTCATGCATTTAGAGGACTTACAAACCTTTAGTCATTAAGACTTAAAGAACTCATTATAGCCCTTTCAAAGCCTACTCGTGCAATGTATAGATAGGATCCCATACTACTACCTACACTTTGTAGTACCTATCAAGTAACTAGAGTGCACATCTCACATGATGGAAATGAGTGTTTAACCAACATAGACCATAAGAGCTAGATCATGGAATCCGATGTACTATCTCACATTGTAAGGGTTGGTCTACTTTCCTAATGTAAACTGGTTAACATTAGCTAGGATGGAATCCACTAGCTAATATCATATGTGGGCACATTGTTATGGGATAGGAAGATGTTCATTGGAACTCTAGCCTAACATTGGGAGAGTTTCCATCTAACCATATCCACTCGATGCTTAGCCTACATTCTTATAGGTTATTTCATTCACATTATATTAGTGTATTATGGAGGAATGACATAGGCCTATCGACCCATGATTCATCATTTCCAAGGAAAGGATGCTATAAATCTATCAATCCAAGGTGAATTCAAGGATAGCTCTATGGTCCATATGAAAGGAATGCTATAAGCCTATCGATTCATGGTCCCTCATTACATTCTTATACTAATGAAAGGAAAGTCACTAGCCTATCGATTCATGGTACATTGACTCATTAAGAAAGGAATGTCACTAGCCTATCGATTATAGAGTCTTCATTACATTAGATCATTTATGAAAAGAATTCCTAAAGCCTATCAATTCATAGCCATTCAGTCAAGACACATTCATTACTCATATATGAAAGGAATGCCATAGCCTATCGGTTCATATTCATCAAGTAAAGACACATTCATCACTCATATATGAAAAGGATGCATATTGCCTACCAATTCTAGATTCAACATTCAAATTATAGGAACCCTTCACATTCCATCATTTTCATTCATGAGTGTCAAATTGAGAAATAGCCTTTCAATACTAACACAAATACATTGAATACAAATCATCATTCTATCATTGAATCACATGTAAATACAACTTTATGATAATACTTTGATTCATCACACTATGCCTTCAAGGCCATGATCACAATGTACATAGTAAGTAAACACCTCCACCTTTCAAGTGGATCAACAATTCAACCACAATTCTACATTAACATGAAATTAGGTCAAACTTTCCCTTTCAAGGCTATGATCACAATTCCTCAATTCACCAATAATTCACAATAATTAGACATAGATGATGATACATATCAATAATCTTAATCAATCTAGGCATAACTCCATCAACATTCATTCATAATAAACAAACCCACTTCATAAGGCAAACTTTAGAAATTGAGAGAAATCATGGGTTCATAGAGTATTTTCATCTTAAATTATCAATTAAACATCAAAATAATCATAGTTTCTCTTTTGAAAACGTTTGATGCAAGAACCCATGAGATTGAGTAAAACCTAGGGTTTTTTCATGAACTTGAAATAACTTTGAAACTTCTTTGAAATTGACTTTAGGGTGAAAGCTAACCCTAGATGAAGTATCACCATACCTTATACTTGAATAATCCCACGATATTGAAGAATAAACACCTTGAAATCCCTAACCCTTGCTTGAACTCGACCTTGATCTCCAATGGAGTTTCTAGACAAAACTTTTTTTTTAGGAGGGAAGGGTTTATGATTAAGAGATGAAATCTAAATGAGTGTTTTAATGTTCTAATACTCTTAAAATATTTTAATACACATAAAATAACCAACCATGCACCTAAAAAGACTTGGTGTGAATTTACCAATTCACCCCAACCAAGGCCGAACTAAAACCAGATTGCAGGTGCAAAACGACGGCTCCCTATCCACGGACCGTGGATGGGTTGACGCCCCATACTGTCACCTCATAGTTTGTTTTACAGACATGGCTTTGGGGGACATGACCCACGGAGTCCATCCACGGGGCATGGATGGACCTACGACGCGTGGTCCCCTTTCGTGATTCACCATATTTTGGGCAGCTTGGTGGTTACAAGGGGTCTTGGGGGGTTAGACTTAGGGTCATCCTCAAGGACCCCTAGGGTGGTCCAACGGGAGTCGTACCTTGACGTTTAACCCCTAAACCCTTCAAACTTGACTCAGGACAACATAAAACCATTTGAAAACTCATGACAAACACAAACGCACACACGTTAGGCTCTAGTTTCACTAGTTCATTTTTAGGGTCGTTACAGACATGATGTATGGGCTAGGATTAATTTCATTCTATTGTAAGAGATGGATATGATGAGACATAAGTTTAGACTTCCGCTCTTCTGTTAAACTGTTTTGGAATAAAAAATGTTGTTTTACTCTTTATTGTTCTATTTCTTATGTGATGAAAGCTAAGTGGTTGGTATGGAGTCCTTCGGGGTTATCTACGCCATGTTACATCTAGGGGGTACCCCTATGTCGTGGCATTCACAGTGATTTTGGTGGTTCCTAGACTCTTTAATGGCCTACTTGATGGACCATGTGGGGATCCACAGCCCATGAAGGGGTCTGTGATCCTCCATATCCTGCCAAATATGAATCACGATGGGCGGTGACCGGTCTTGGTCCTGTCCATTGACTGTGGACCCCTATACTGTTCACCCTTTTCCCTTGTCCAGTCTTAGTTAAATTTATTACGTTTTACACAAATAGTGCAAACTTCAAGGGCATAATGAAGAATCTTACAAGATTCTGCATACAAACCTAAGAAAATTAGCAAAGGAGAAGGTTTACAAGGGATGACACATAGCATCCATGTCGGTCTACTTGCACTAAAGTTGACAGATTCAATGGAAAATCAAGAATATGTTTATCACGAAAGAAGTAACAAATTTAAGCCCAAATGGAAGAAGATCGAGTTACTGATTTAACATTTCAAGTACACTGCATCTGAATCTAGGTGTAAACGATCGTTAACTAGTATAAAACCCAACGAAAGGTTGGGGTCTAACCTACAGGGAGCGGTACGTATTCAAATTCAATTATGAAGTGCAAATGTGGTTTAATCAGTTATAGGAATAGAAATTATCGAAAACATAGAAACAATTCTAAAGGGGTAACAACGAATGTCAGATGGGGGGTTTGGATTTGCAATTAACAACTGAAACAAGAATAAAAATAGGGTAAACAACAATATTAAGAGGAATTCTCAGGATGTGATCATTTATAAGCTAATTACGTTGTATGCGTAATTGAAATTTAACAATAATATGCTGAAATATTATGGGTAGGTTAGACTTTAAGTGGAATAGCTTTCTCTCGAACAACTATTACAATTCAGGCGATTTCTTTCGTACGTCGACAGGTTTAACAAGATAAACAACCCACAACCTTAATGCATCCACTCTCTCGAGCTAGAAGGGTAGAATTGATTTTAGGATTCACTATCTCGAGCTGAACCCATATCAACACAATAACTACAAATCATCAATCAAAAGTTTTGGTTCCAAAACCTCTCTCTCAAGCAAGCCAAGAACTCTAAATTAGAATTGTATTTGCAACTAAAATTCATAGATTAAAACACCGTTAATGATTAAACCCACATTAAAACATCAATTTCCCAATCAAACAACAATACCCATAAGATAATTAAACAAATAAAAACATGATCAAACCCAAAGAATTGGGATTTTACCTACACATCATAAAAATAGAGAAACGATTACCAAATACATTAGCCATGATCTGGGTAAAGGTTCCCAAGTGGTTACAATGGTTTAAACTAAGTAAATTCAAAACTCACTTGCAAATCTTAAAGTTTGAGCCTGATGAGTCCACGATTTAGACTCTTTTAGGACTTTATTTTGATAGATTTAGTGTCCTTAAATGCATATGTTGTCTCAATAACTGATGAAAAGCCTTGAATTTCAGATATTTGGAGTTAGAGACAAATCATGGACACTAATGGGAAAAAAGGAACAAGGCAGCTGTAAGGATAACGAAAAGACGGCCTGAGGATCGCCTAAACCATTAGGCGAGTCACCGAATGGCTATGTTCACACCTAATGTTCCAGTGTGCCAAGCTCTGAAGGGCAAAATTGAGTCGGCGGGATAAAGAAGCGGTCGGCGAGTCGCCGAATAGTTCCGCGATGCAGTGTTTTATCGCCCAAAGTTACAGAACCTAAATTTGTTGAACGCCAATGCAGAAAGGCGAAGAACCAGACCAAAAGGCGGATCACCGAGTAGATTGGTGATACCGACTAACTGCATCGAATAATCCTTCACAGCACACTTTTTGACAACTATAAATACTTGTTTGAATTTTTAGTTTAGTATGCAATCAATATCGAATTTTAGAACATCAAATATTATTTTTAGTTTTTAGAACTTAGAATTTTGGAGACATTGTTCCTTAGCTTTGATGATTTCCATTTCTAAGCAATTGGAAGTGGGTATTGAATATTCTTCATCTTAGACGTGTGTAAAGACAATATCTTTTGTACCCACTTGATAGAAACACTTTTTGGTATCGATTTCTATGTCTTTACTATGTCTAACTAAAACCCCAATTCTTGGTGTATGATTATGTGAATATGGGTTGAATTTATGGTTGGGTATTGCTAATTGATAGTTACTTTAGTGTTTAAAGGTGATTTCATTCAGTAGTTGTGTTTGATTTAAATGGGGTAGTAGTTGCAAATACAATTTTATCTTCGTATTTTTTACTTGCTCGAGAGAGAGGTTTTAAAACCAAAACTACTGAATCGATAGTCGGTGGTTATTGGGTTGTGGTGGGTTCAGCTCGAGTGAGTGAATCCTAAACCCTCTCCCACACATTCAGCTCGAGAGAGTGAATGGACTAAAGCAAATGATGTGCTAAATTGTTGCTTATCGGTGTTTGAGAGAAATCAATTTGATTCGGGGTAAATTGTTTGAGAGAAAATTTAACCGCACTAAAGTCTAGCTTAGTTACCAATTTACAGCTATTTACTATCAATAACATTTACCCGGTTATTTATTTTAACCCATAATCCTATCACATCCCAACAATCCCGTCTTCATATTCGTATTTCTATATTATTTGTTGCTTCTAGTTGATAATTGTCTACAAAATCCCCTTTGATAATTGACACTTGTGTCACTCTTTAATTTGATATGTTTTTCTTCGTATATTTCTTTAGCTATAATTGACTTGAGCATATTTATGATTTTCTCTTGATTACAAACCACTCCCTTGGAACTCAACCTCAACTCACTAGTTGGGTTATATTACTACTGAACGATCGTGGACGATTAGTATTTGATGAAGCGCCCGGATACGTCAAATCAAAATGGCACCGGTGCCGGGGAGTGGTGTTAATTGTGAATTTTTAGTCAAGATGAATTTTGTTCTTGTTAGTTGTAGTGATACTTACTTAATTCTTAGCTTTGTTTTGTGTGCTTATGCTTTGAAATAGAGGAGGTGAGCATATCGTGCAGTAATTGCGAACAAATGGATTTTTCTCCGTTAGAAGTAATGATGTTCAGGGACTGCATCCTAACCCTCAAACAATTGGAAGGTGAACAAATTCATGAGTAGTGGCTAAGGTTTAAAACACTGTTGTTTCAATGCCCAATTCATGAAATTCCCGATGCAGTTCTCCTAGAATGTTTTTACAGAAGTCATACCCCCCATGAGCGAAGAAAGTCTATGGACAAAGAGAATAGATGTATCGAGGATACGCTGTTAATCATTCTCCAAATGATCAGTGAACATGATAGAGTGCTGGAAGAGATGAAGGAGAATATTAAAGTGCTAAATCAGATGATCGGTTCTCACTCTAGATCTATCCAGCTAATTGAAACTCTCATGGGTCATGTATTTCCTCAGCTCCACCCAAATGAACAATTGGGGTTACCTAGTTGCACTAGGACCAACCTCAATAGTGGAGTTTGAGTAAGGACTTGCGTCGTGCCACAATGTTAACTAAGGCGCTTTTTGGGAGGCAACCCAAGGTTTTTGTCATGACTCGAGGGTACACCCCGGATGCATCACGGTGTACTCGACCCCGAAGTGGTCTCATACAAGCCTCATAGCATTCTTGAACATAAGAATATAAGAAAATAGAGAAGAATTTAAAACATTCCTTTACAATCGAAGACATTTTCATTAAAAAGCAAGCGAAATACTTTCTAGACTTTCTCTCAAACCATCTAATAGTTTGAATACAACATTGAGACTTAACCCATAAAAAAGCTTTACCATAAACTAAAAGACATAAAAGGAACATAATGGGTTTTGTTCTCAAAACTATGAGGACAAGCCAAGTCTTCATCTACAAGCACCTTAGAAACCTATTATTCAAGCATAGTACACCAATATCTCCAAGCCCTGCACTTTGGTAAAAATGAAGAAGAATAGGGTTAGCACAATTAAGTACTAAGTATGGAAGCCATGCAAAAACATGTTTCAAATGGACATTTTATTTGGTAGTGATGCTAGTATGCCATTTGGTAAAGTCTCATGAACACAAGCATAAGAGGCATCATATTCAAACATAACCAACATGCAAGTCATGTATCAACATTAGAGACATAGTCAACATATAAACCATTACCTTCACTTTAAGTCTCCACCTCAAGTAACCCTTATACTATACCTTGTGCAATGTATGGATAGCATCCCATACCACCATCCACACCAAGGTACCATATTAAGGTCACCAAAAGTGAACTTACCATCTAGCCTTTCCATCTTCAATAATTCTCACACTAAGAGATAAACATTACAACAATCATATCATCACTTAAGGACCATCACCTAAGTAAGACAACTCTAAGTCATACTTTTACAAAGTGCAAGTAGCATCCCATACTACTACTCACACTAAGTACTCCTTTGAAGTCACCATAAGCAAGGCACATTCAAATACAACAAGTCATGACAAGGAAGTAACTCATAATACAATTCAAGTATAGCATGCATCATTTACATTAAGAATATAAGAGTCAACATTCTTCATTAACTTCATTTAGATGACTTTCACGCATTTCGAGGACTTTCATACAATAGTCATTAAGACTTAGAGAACTCACTATGATCCTCTCAAAGCCTACTCGTGAAATGCATGGATGGCATCCCATACTACTAGCCACACTTCATAGAACTCATCAAGAAACCACAATGCACATCTCACATGATGGGAATAAGCGTTTAACCGACATACACCACGTTAGCTTGACATGGAATCCGGTGTCATGAAACCCCACACTATAAGAGGTGGTCTACTTGCCTAAGGAAGACCGGTTCATCTAGCCTATGTGGACACAAAGTTATGGGATAGGAAGATGTTCATTGGAACCCTAGCCTAACGTTGAGAGAGTTTCCATCTTACCATATCCACTCGGTGCTTAGCCTACATTCCCATAGAGTATTTCAATCACATTACAACATTGTACTTGAGAGGGCCACCACCATTAGGTCTACCGATTCAAGGTATATTAAGGATAGCTCATTGATCTTCCTAGAAAGAGCCACTAACAATAGGTCTACCATTTCTAGGTTCGTTATTTCACACAAGAAGGGACACCACCATTAGGTCTACCATTTCAAGGTTTAACATTCACACAAGGAAGAGCCACCAACATTAGGTCTACCAATCCAAGGTTTAGCCTAGAATACTTCATCATTCATTCATTCATTCATTTATGAAAGGCTACCAACATTAGGTCTACCAATTCAAGACATTAAAACATTAAGTCAAGATACATTCATTATACAAGAGGAGGATGCCTTAGCCTACCAACTCAAGATATACAACATTACACTATAGAACCCTTCACATTCGATCATCAACATTCATGAGTGTTAAGTGAGAATATTCTTTCAATCATAACACATTTACATTCTATACAAGATCATCATTCTATCGTTGAAATCAGATGCATATCATTCACATTATACATAGTAAGTAAACACCTCCACCTTTAAAGTGGATTAATACAATTAGGCAAGAGTAATAGCATAATTACAACATTCTATATCCATGTAAATATAAACAATTCGCATTCCATCATAATCAACCATTTCCAGTCTCAAATAACAACATAGGAATTTGGGGGGAAACATTGGTTCTAGTAAGAATTCACCTTAAATCATATTTAAATCCACAATAAATCCACAATTCAATGCAATAATGCCTTTAGAAATCATTTTGAATCGAACCCATGCATAGATTGAAAGTAAGGGTTTAGGGGTAAACTTTGAAGATTTAAAATCACTTTGAAGTTGGCTCCTTGAAAGATAATAAGTCAAGGATGAAGACCACTATACCTTTTAGAGAAGAAATCCACAAAATCCCTTTGAAAAACTTGAAGTCTTGACCTTGGAAGCTTGATATCTTCACCTCCAATGGAGGTTTCTAGAGAGAGAACTTTTGGGAGTGGTGGGTTTCTAACTTTGGGGTTTTGAAATAATGAAGTCTAAAATAGAGTTTATTACTTTTAAAACTCTTAAAATATTTTAATTAACCAATAAAAACCGTCAAAACACTTAACTAAACAAAGGGGGAATTTACAAAACCATAGGCTGAGCCCCACTACTTTTGCAGGTGCGAACAAGGGAACCTGATCCACGGATCGTGGATGGGGTCACGGACCGTGTTGTTGAAGCGTGGTTCGTGGCTGCAACTCACCAATGGGACCTTCGCCCACATCGGTCATCCACGGGGTGTCGATGGACCTACTGGGCGTAGGTCCCATCCGTGGTTCACCATATTTTTGGCAACTTTGGTTTTCCTTGGGGTCTTGGGGGTTAAGCTTTAGGGTCCTCCTCAAGACCCCTAGGATGGTCCTTGGGGAGTCGTACGTTGACGTTTAACCCATCAACCCCTCAACCATGGATCGGGACAACAATAAACACCCTCAAACTTCACACCAAACTCAAACACACACAAGTTAGGCTCTAGTTTCACTTATTTGTTTTACAAGTCACTACATTATCCCCTACTTAGGAACATTTATCCTTGAATGACACTTTAAACACATTAAGCGGTAACAACTTAAGACTAGTAGCCCATCAAGCATGTAATATCATAATCAAATGCACACAACTAGGAGGAAACATCAACTCCACATCAAAAAGCTTAATGCAATGCAAGAAAGTAGAAACTACTTCTACAAACTCATTATGCATCAAAACATCACATTTCTCATTACATCGGAGGTTTGCCTTCTCCAACTCACATGTTGTTCATCACAACATCATTAAGCACATTATGCTAGTGCACTCAAAAGCACATTTAGGCATGTTCAAAATTTACCCTCATGAAGAATATAAGCAACTCATAGTAAATGTACATTAATGAGGAACCTAATTCATGAAAACTCATTTTCTCATTCAAACAAGAATTCAACTAGAACATACATATCATAAGGAGAACATGGAAACACAATGTCAGACATGACTCCAAAACATGAAACAAGACAAAAGGAACTCTTTGTCTTAGGCTTGAGTAGGAATATAAATGAAGAGGTAAGGATACCGAAACTCTCAACAACCTTACTATTCAACATACCATTCCCCCACAATTAGGAGTAAACCCAACTAAGGCTTATCATGAACCTAACATAGGGACCTTAATCAAGACATCCACAACTTACAAGAAACCATCAACCTACCGGTGCCTTTAAACTAGGAATATTCTCATTAAGCAACCCTTGCCCACAAACAACCTTACTAAAACCACTCAAGGTCTCATATGAGTCTACCACACCGGGTCTAAACTCCTCGAACTCACTACACTCATAAGGTGAGAACATCAAGCAAGCCTAACTCATAAACATCAAGGACACTCAATGACCTTACCATCTAAGCACATTATCCCCCACTTGGGAGTAAGCCTATACAAACTCTTTTAAACTTCACTTCTTACAATTATAAGGTCAGAGCAAAACATCACTAAACCTTCATACTCATCACACCTAGGAATTTCTAAAACACCACATTTCATCAACTCTTTCAACACACCTCAAAACTCATCATGGCCTTCTACCAACAACACCTATGACCATAAAGCAACCTAGACAAACTAAAGTCAACATCAAAATATTTCATCTCAACTCTATCAAGTCACATAGCCATAGTTGGCATCACAACCAACCTTCATCCCTCACATCTTATAACATAGTCCTTTCAAGTGGTCAAACACTAAAAACCATCGGATAAGGAACAAGAGAGATACATTATAGAGATAAAATCTACGGCACGACTTGAAGAATGAAGAAGTGAAACTTTCTTAACAACAATTGCCTCCTATTCATAAAGTGGCACACTTCACATTATGAACAAGACTCTACTAGATGTGGTTTGAGACAACCTATGACCATTGCAAAATCTTGTGATCTGATACCATGTTTGTCATGACCCAAGGGTACACCCCGGATGCAACACGGCGTACTCGACCCCGAAGGGGTCTCATACAAGCCTCAAAGCATTCTTGAACATAAGAACATATGAAAATAGAGAAGAATTTAAAACTTTCCTTTACAATCGAAGACATTTTCATTAAAAAGCAAGCGGAAGACTTTCTAGACTTTGTCTCAAACCATCTAATACTTTGAATACAACATTGGGACTTAGCCCATACAAAAGCTTTAACATAAACTAAAAGACATAAAAGGAACATAATGGGTTTTGCCCTCGAAACTATGAGGATTCGGTAAGTCTTCATCTTTAAGAACCTTAGAAACCTATTCTTCAACCATAGTACACCAATACCTGCAAACCTTACACTTTGGTAAAAATGGAGAAGAATGGGGTTCACACAATTAAGCACTAAGTATGGAAGCCACGCAAAAACATGCTAAAAATGGACTCTTTTTTTTAAAGTCATGCTAGTATGCTATTTGGTAAAGTCTCATGAACACAAGTATAAGAGGCACAATATTGAAACATAACCAACATGCAAGTCATTTATCAACATTAGAGACATAGTCAATATATAAACCATTACCTTCACTATAAGTCTCCACCTCAAGTAACCTTTCTGCTATACCTTGTGCAATGTATGTATAGCGTCCAATACCACCATCCACACCAAGGTACCACATTAAGGTCACTAAAAGTGAACTTACCATCCAACGTTTCCATCTTCAACAATACTCACACCAAGAGATAAGCATTACAATAGTCATATCATCACATAAGGACCATTACCTCAGACAACTCTAAGTCATACTTGAGCAATGTGCAAGTAGCATCCCATACTACTACTCATACTAAGTACTCCTTTGAAATCACCATAAGCAAGGCACATTCAAATACAACAAGTCATGACAATGAAGTAACTCATAATACAATTCAAGTATAACATGCATTATTTATATTAAGCATATAAGAGTCAAGATTCTTCATTAACTTCATTTAGAGGACTTTCAAACATTTAGAGGCCTTTCATACAATAATCATTAAGACTTAGAGAACTCACTATGACCCTTTCAAAGCGTACTCGTGCAATGCATGGATGACATCCCATACTACCACCCACACTTCCTAAAACTCATCAAGAAACCAAAATGCACATCCCACATGATGGGAATAAGCATTTAACCGACATACACCATGTTAGCTTGAAATGGAATTTGGTGTCATGAAACCCCACACCATAAGAGGTGGTCTACTTGCCAAAGGAAAACTAGTTAATCTAGATTATATGGACACATAGTTATGGGATCGGAAGATGTTCATTGGAACCCTAGCCTACTGTTGGGAGAGTTTCCATCTTACCATATCCATTCGGTGCTTAGCATACATTCCCATAGAGTATTTTAATGCCATTACAACATTGTACTTGAGAGGGCCAGCACCATTAGGTCTACCGATTTAAGGTATATTAAGGATAGCTCATTGATCTTCCTATAAAGATCCACCACCATTAGGTCTACCATTTCTAGGTTCATCATTTCACACAAGAAGGGCCACTACCATTAGGTCTACCATTTTAAGATTTAACATTCACACAAGGAAGAGCCACCAATATTAAGTCCACCAATCCAAGGTTTAGCCTAGAATACTTCATCATTAATTCATTTATGAAAGGCTACGAACATTAGGTCAACTAATTCAAGACATTAAGATATTAAGTCAAGATACATTCATTATACAAGAGGAGGATTCCTAAGCCTACCAATTCAAGAGATAAAACATTACATTATAGAACCCTACAAATTCCATCATCAACATTCATGAGTGTTAAGTGAGAATATGCTTTCAATCACAATACATTTACATTCTATACAATATCAACATTCTATCATTGAAATCGCATGCATATCCTTCATATTATACATAGTAGGTAAACACCTCCACCTTTCAAGTGGATCAAATCAATTAAGAAAGAGTAATATCATAATTACAACATTCTATATCCATGTAAATATAAACAATTCGCATTCCATCATAATCAACCAATTCCCAATCTCAAATCACAACATAGGAATTTGGGGGAAAATGTGGGTTCTAGGAAGAATTCAACTTAAATCATCTTTAAATCCACAATACATTCACAATTCAATGCAATAATTCCTTTATAAATCGTTTTTAATCGAACCCATGCATAAATTCAAAGTTAGGGTTTAGGGGTAAACTCTGAAGATTTGAAATCACTTTGAAGTTGGCTCCTTGAAAGATAACAAATCAAGGATGAAGACCACTGTACCTTTTAGAGAAGAAATCCACAAAATCCCTTTGAAAACTTGAAGTCTTGACCTTGGAAGCTTGATATCTTCACCTCCAATGGAGGTTTCTAGAGAGAGAACTTTTGGGAGTGGTGGGTTTCTAACTTTGGGATTTTTAAATAATGAAGTCTAAAATAGAGTTTAATACTTTTAAAACTCTTAAAATATCTTAATTAACCAATAAAAACCGTCCAAACACTTAACTAAACAAAGGGGGAATTTACCAAACCATCCCTCACTTGGCCGAGCCCCACACCTTTTGTAGGTCCAAACGATGGACCACCATCCACAAACCGTGGATGGGGTCACGGACCGTGTTATTGAAGCTTTGTTCGTGGCTTGAACTCACCAAATGGGACCTAGACCCATGGATGCCATCCATGGGGCGTAGATGGTCCTACGGGGCTTAGGTCTCATCCGTGGTTCACCATATTTTGGGCAGCCGTGGTTTTCCTTGTGGTCTTGGGGGTTAGGCTTTAGGGTCCTCCTCAAGACCCCTAGGGTGATCCTTGGGGAGTTGTACCTTGATGTTTAACCCCTAAACCCCTCAACCATGGCTCAGGACAACAATAAACACCCTCAAACTTCACACCAAACTCAAACAATAAATAGGCTCTAGTTTCACTTATTCATTTTACAGGTCGTTATAGTTTTATCGCTTTAAATTGTTATTTTAGAATAATGGTGTGTTGATTGTTCTGGCTAGAGTGTGGAAAGTGTTTGAAAAGTGCAAATTGTCGAGCTTAAAGTCCAGTCAACGTATCGCTGAAGAGGTTGGCGACCCTGACCTAGACCGCCGTTTGACTCAAAACAAATTCAAATGGGAGTCTGTAAACTTCGGTGAGCACAGGAAATTACGATCAGGTCGGTGATCGCAATCTATACCGCTGTTTGGACTCACATATCAACTGAGGGTCCTGTGAAACTCATCGAGGAAAGAAACCATTCGGCGTGTCCCCAAGTGATTTGGCGATCACTACTAACGTCGCCAAATGGGCAAGAACTGAATGATTTTATAAGGGCCAAAGGTTTAAATTTCCAACTCCTTTACTTTCCCTCACTTTCGAACTTCACAATATCGCACCTACTTAGTATTTTCAATATTCCTACATTATATAAGTATTTTAGTTGATTGATTTGTGCTTGGAATTGCATTACATTGCCGCCTAGCATCTTAATTTGATCTTAGTCGGCATTAAATATTGGTTTTCCGAATCTCGAGTTTATTTTTGACATTTTGAACTTTTATGCAAATGATCTTATAGTGTTGTCGTATGCTGGGCCTCTATGATAGGATTAGTATGCTTAAATGTCATTTTTAATTTGAATATATTCCCCATATTGTTTTGATTGTTTAAATCTCGTAGCTTGGTGCTTTGAAATAGATTTAAAATATGTGGGGTAGTGCTTGTATGTTATGGGTCTTGTTTGAATTTGTGTTGTGCATGCTTTAATTTTGTTTTCAGGGGTTGTGGGGTTGATTTCGAGAAGTTGGGTTGAAAATAGGCATGTGGGGTCATTTGGTCAGCTAGGTCGAGCCCGCTGAACATTCGGGGCTTTGTCTAATGTCCCCATATCACCTTCTTTTTCATGCTTTATTTGATGTTGTTCTGTAACTTTTGACGAGATACCAGAGGTCAACAACAACACTCAGTGACTCGTCGAAAGCCTTCTTAATCGCCCTTTGTCTGCACCCCTGAACCCTTTTTGCATTGTAACTTTTGGTGAGCTAAATTTTGCTCGCAAAAAGGCCCCCATTGCCAAATTGCCAAAGCTTTAAAGACAACCCGTAAGGCAAGCCCGAACTAGCTCGCTAAAGCAATTTGGCGACTCGCCGACCGATTCGGCGAGTCTGCCTGCAACTGATTTTCTATGTTTTTGTTCGAATGTTTTCTAGCTTGGTCTCGATGCTTGCAGACATGGCTAGACCAAAAGTTGCTTGGAGAAACGTGACACCTCGAAAGATAAGAGCATGGAATTTCATATTCAATGAAGGGAGGTAAAATCCTCCCAAGAAGGACAAGCAAGAACCTCCACCTGGAGACAAAGGCAAGGGCAAGAGCCTCATTTATGATAGGAAGACTACTCCCCTAGACCCCTCAATTCTTTCATGGGCCCAGGTACTCTATGCAGTTGTGCGAAATTTTTTGGCGGATACATCTGTGGCAGCTCCTGGTGAATCTGGTGATATTGTTCCTTTTGAGGTGACTCCGAGCACTGATGCCCAAGTCCAGACTGATGCACCAGGCACTGATCCCCAGACAAATGGAGCGACTGAGTAGACAAGATCCCTTCTTTACCTCCCTCTTTGTCTTTATTTCTTTTGCCTTTTGGATAGTATTAGCTTGTTTGCATTTGAGGACAAATGTTTTTATTTGTGGTGGAGTGAGGCCCACTTTTTGTGTGACATTCGTAATTCTTGTTTTTTTTTATATATTTGGGCTTTGAGCTAAAAATTGTTTTTTTACACTGCTTTTGTGGATGCTTGAGCTTGTGGCTCCTTGTTTTTAATTGTAAACGATTTTTGACCCTTCAGGAAAAAAAAATCCACCTTTTGTATGTGTTGAATGTGGTTGTTCTCTTGAAAATTTTAGTACCAGTTTTGATTAATGTCGATGACTCGAATAGTGCTTATAATCGAACAAAAATAAATATGCAGCTACGACGAGGCCAATTGATGTTGCGTAGACAATATGTGAACTTTTTGCATGTCGTTGTGACTAGCCAAGTATCGAATTGAGTCTCTTGTGATGAACATTGCACACTAGCGAAAGTGTGCAGTCTTGTTTGACATTGGTGTCAATGCCTTGTGTGATGAGCTTACCGTGAACCATGTATGATGACACCTAGAATTTGCCACGTTGGTCCGGCTGACTAAGTGATGCAATTTCATGAGATGATCTTAGGCGACTTTAAAGAGTGGGAACCAATTTGACATTATACCTCTTTTGTGGCCTACCTTGTGAGTTGAACACCCTTGAGCCTTAACACTTTTCTTGGAAGAAACTTGATGTAATTGAGACCTTGTTTGACCCATTACCTATAATCCTCAAGATTTGTGGTTTGTTTGAATAGTCAACTTAGGCCAGAAGCCTAAGTTGGGGCTGTGGTGAAAAGAGAAGGTAAATAAAAAAAGTACAAGGAAGTCCCTTTTGCCTATATTTTGAGAAAAATAGAACCTCTCCATACAAAAGAAAAAAAAAAGAGAAAAAGAAGAAAATAATGAAAAAGAGAAAGCCACTCGGTGGTTCGCCGAGTGGTCTTGGCGATCACCAGAATCGCTTTTCTTCATTTCTTCAGCTTTTCTTGCTCCTTTTTCCCAGTAGTATCCTTGGCTTGCTCCTTAGCTTACATACCTGAAAATCAATGCTTTAACATAAGTTTATAACATAAATTAGGCATTTGAGGACACTAAAACTATAAAAATGAAGCCTTAAATGAGTCCAAATCTCATACTCATTAACACCCCCAACTTAGACTTTTGCTTGGCCTAAAGTAAAACTCAACATCAATCGGTTAAACAATGATGTATACAAACAATGCTTCTTGATGAGTCCATAATTTGGACTCACTTACGGCTTCATTTTAATATATTTAGTGTCCTCAAATGCATATTTTGCGCCAATAACTGATGTAAATCCTTGAATTTCAGGTATTTGGATTGAGGAATAAATCATGGACACTAATGAACAAAAAGGAACAAGGAAGTTGCAAGGACGAGCAAAAGCAGGCCTGAGGATAGCCTAATACATTGGGCGAGTCACCGAATGGCTAATGTCTCACCTAATGTTCCAGTGTGCCAAGCCCTGAAGGACAAAATCAGGTCGGCGAGTCGCCAAATGGTTCCGCGATGCAGTGCCATTTCACCCAAAGTTTTAGAACTTGAAGATGCTGAAGGCCAAAGAAAAAAGGAGATGGAATTGACCAAATGGAGGATCACCGAGTGGATCATCGATCCTGACTTATTGCACTGAATGGTCCTTCACAACACATTTGGGCAACTATAAATACATTTTTAAATTCTTACTTTAGGATGAAGTTTTAGTATCAATCAAATTATTGTTCAGTTTTCAAGTTTAGAGCTTAGAACTGAGATTTTGAAGACAATATTTCCTTACCTTTGAAGATTTCCATTTATGAGAAATTGGAAGTGGGTCTTGAAGATTCTTCAACTTAGACCTTTGTAAATACAATATTAATCTTACCCAGTTCATGGAAACACAATTTAGTAACAATTTCTTTCTTTTTATGATGTCTAGCTAAAACCCCAATTCTTGGGGTGTGATTATGTGATAATGGGTTGATTTAGCTGCTGGGTATTGTTAATTGATAGTGTAAATGATGTTTAAAAGTGATTTCATTCGGTTATTGTGACTTAATCTAAAGGGTGGTAGTTGCAAATGCAACTCTACCTTCCTGTTTTTGGCTTGCTCGAGAGAGAGGGGTTTTAAAACCAAGATTGATGAATTGATGGTCTGTGGATATTGGGTTGGCATGGGTTTATCTCGATATAGTGAATCCTAAACCCTTTTCCACACAATCAGCTCAAGAGAGTGAATGGACTAAAGCGAAAGTTGTTCTTAATTACTGCTTATTTATGTTCAAGAGAAACCAATTTGATTCGGGGTAAATTGTTCGAGAGAAAGTTTATCCCCACTAAAGTATAGCTTAGTCACTGATTTACAGCTATTCACTATTGTTTGCAATTACCCAATTGTCTACCTTAGCACATAATCCAATCACATCCCAAGAACTCATCTCTATACTTGCTATTTTCATGTTATTTGTTGTTATAGCTGATAGTTGAAACCAAAAACCCCCTGTTATTTGACACTTGTGTCACCCCAAACTTGAACCATATTTTTATTCATAAATGTTTTTAGCAATGATTGACGTGATCATATTCATGATTTTCTATTAATACTCAAATACGTACCACTCCCTTAGGACTCGACCCCAACTCACATAGTTGGGTTATATTACTACTTAACGATCGTTGACACTTAGTATTGGATGAAGTGTCTTTGATAGCGTTAATCAAAACAAAATGGCGCTGCTGCCGCAGAGTAGTGTTACTTGAGAATTTTTAGTTAAGTTGGATTTTGTTTTTGTTAGTCATAGTTGTACTTACTTAAGTTTAGTTTAGTTTTGCTTGTTTGTGTCTTTAAACAGGAATTATGAGTGTGAACGGTAGCAATGGCAGCCAAGTAGGCCATCAGGATGACATCGAAAACCTCAACGATGTCAATGCGCCTAATGCTAATGACCCCCATCTCATGGGAGATATTGGTTCCATTCGCTTACCTCCGGCCGAAGGGAATGCGGTGTTCCACATCACGAGTACTATGTTGCACCTCTTGCAATTGAAGAGGAAGTTCAGTGGTTTGGCTCATGAGGATTCCCATGAGCATATTAGAAATTTCATGGAAGTATGCAGACCGTTCTCCTTCAAGAACATCTCCCAAGAGTCGGTCAGGTTGAGATTGTTCCCGTTCTTTTTGATTGGAGAGGCATGTAAGTGGCTGGATGAATTGTCACGTGAATCAATCACTTCTTGGGAGGAGTTGGTCACCATATTTCAAGTGTGATTTTTCCTTCCCTCAAAGATGATGGCTCCTCGGTACAACATTCAGAGCTTCAAGTGTTTAGAAGGCGAACCAACTCATGAAACTTGGTTGCGATTCACGAAGTTGGTGCTTAAATACCCAACCCATGGCTTGCATGATAACGTGTTGCTGCAGTATTTTTACCGGAGTCTTGACTCGGTAAATAAGGGTGTTGCTGACCAACATTCTCCGAGAGGTTTGATGCAACACACTTATGTGATAGCGGCTCTGCTCCTTGATGGCATGACTACCATAAATAGGGCGTTGTATACCCGTGAAGACCAGATCTCTGCTCTCACGTTTAAACTAACCAAAGAGCAGATGGAGAAATACCAAGAGAGGGACCAGAACATGGCCAAGATCATGACACAACTTGACATTTTATCTAAAAATGTCATGGGAACTGGTTCTTGAAGTGTCAATGCCATGGGTGTCGGGTGTGGTAATCCGGATGAGTCTATGTTTAAGGCCTTGAATAATGAAGAGGTGAATTTCCTAGCCAACCAAAGTGGTGGTTATTGTTCAAACTACCCGAGAAAGGGTGGTAATCAAGGTTGGAATAGGGATGAAGGTTGGAAGGATCGTGATCAAGAATGGAGGGACCAAAATGCCAATTGGTAGGATAGGGAGAAGGATAGTTATGTGCCTCCCCATGAGCGCCAAAAGCCAAAGGATTCAGAAGGTGCTCGGTCTGAGGATATGCTTTCTCGTATCCTCAACAAAGTTGAAGGGTCGGATAAGATTTTGAAAGAAATGAAAGAAGACGTGTCACCCCTTAGCTAGACCGTTACCTCTCATTCATTATCGATCAAGTAGTTGGAGACCCAAATGGGTCATATCTCATCTCATTTGAACCCGAGATAGCAAAGCGGTTTGCCTAGTGATACTGTGGCTAACCCCAAGAATGAGGTTTAAGTGTGGACGTACGTCGTGCCGCGATGTTAACTAAGGTGCTGCTTGGGAGGCAACCCAAGTTTTATTTTCTTTCTTTTTAAGTTTGGAATAATGGTGTGTTGAATGTGAAGGTCAAAGTGTGGAAAGTTGTTGAAAAGTGTAGGTTGACGAGCTAATGGTCCAGTCGGCGTATCGCCAAAGAGGTTGGCGACCCCGACCTAGACCACCGTTGGACTCAAGACAACTTTATATTGGAGTCGGTAAAACTCGGCGAGCCCAGGCTATTATTGCCGAGTCACCGACGAGGTCGGTGATCGCGATCTAAACCGCCATTTGGACACCTACATCAACTGAAGGTCCTATAAAACTCGGCGAGGTAAGTGACCACTCGGCGTGTCGCCGAGTGGGTCGGCGAGCACGACTAATATCGTCGAATGGGTGAGAACTAGATGGTTTTTGAAAAGCCAAAGGTTTAAACTTCCAATTCTTTCACTTTCCCTCACTTTCAAACTTCACAAACTCACACCCGTAGTTTAGTTTCTATATTTTTGCATTTTTAAAGTATTTTAATCATTGATTTGTGCTCTGATTGGGATTACATTGCCGCCTAGCATTTAAATCTTATCTTATTCAGCATTAAAGGTTGGTTTTCCAAACCCCGCATTTATTTCTAAGAATTTTAAGTCTTATGCAAATGATCTTATCTTGTTGTTGTGTGCTGGACCTCTCTGATAGTGTTTGTACGTTTGTGTGCTTGTTTTAATTTGAATATCTTGAC
>JAJOOS010000649.1:0-13820 GCA_029582725.1 Solanum chiquidenum | reverse complement strand
CTAACAGAATGTACTTGTTACAATTGTGGAAAATTAGGACACATAGCTAGAGATTGTAAATTACCTACAAATCCAAAGAAAAAACAAATATCAGAAATCATAATAGACGATGAAAAATATATGCAGATAGAATACATAGAATATGAATTAGAAAGTGAAGATAGCATATATGAAATATCAGAAAATGAAATGGATAATGATATAGAAGTGGAATTAGACAATGAATTCTATAATATAAAGAATGACTGAAAAAGATATACAAATAATAACTAAAGAAAGACATCAAGATGAAGAATCTTTAGAACAAAAAATAATATTTGATAATAGTATATTTGAACGAATAAAAGGAAAAGAATTAGACCTAAGCGTAGAAAAAATATTCGAAATACCAATAATAAGAAATTGGTTTAAAAGACAAAAAGAAAAATATTATGTAGTAAGTCAAAGAGAACATATCATAAATTGCAAATACACCAAAGAAAAGGCTAAAATACCAATAATAAACAAACGAATAATAAATAAAGAAATACAAGATATTAAGGCTAAAAATCCAATTAAATATGTACATTTAGGAGGAACAGAAATACTAATAAAAGAATGTTTTAGAGAAGGAATAGATACACCCATAGAAATATACTTAGCGGATGATAGAATTATACAACCCATAGAAAAAATTATAATAAGTGCAGTAAAAGGTAACCTCATATACCAAAAATTTAAAATTTATAATAAGTGCTAACTACTCAGTAGCAATAAATGACAGAAATATAGATAAATCACTAGTATTATATTGGAAAATGTCAGGAATAGAATTAGCACCAGGAAGTAAAATATTTACGGCTAGATGTAAAAACTTATATGTTTTAACAACAAAACATAAAATAACAGCAAAAAATAAAATAAATAAAATAAAAATAGAGGATCCCTTTGAAAGAATAGTTACAGTTATAGATAATAATGACTATAGTTATAATGAGATTAATATAGAAGAAGATTTAGAAATAGTAAAAGAAAGAATGAGCACATCAAAAAGAATAAACTATGAAATACCACAAATATCATAAAAAATGAGTACCTCAAGAAGAATAGGTAAAACTCCATCAATGGAAGAAGAAATAGAACCTTATTATTACTACATAACGGGAGTAATGAAACAACGAAAATACGTAATATTAATAAATACAGGACAAGAAGAAAACTATATTACAAGAGAATTAGTAACAGAAGATGAAACAATAACCACTGAACAACTATGCCCCGAACTACCAAAAGCATTAATAAATGCCAAAGAAACTACAGAAAAGGAAATAATCATTGGAGGAGTACCAATGGTAATAAAGTTCAAAATATATCAAGGAGATAAAAATATTACTCTAGGAATAAAATAGTTAGAACAAGTAAAACCATATAATCTAGAAGACAAACAGTTAATAATAAATTATGAAAATAAAAGAGTAATAATAAAACGAGCTTTAGTATGATAAAAATATGAAAATATATATACTTGCAAAGATAATAATAGAATGATATTACAACAGATATTATACACCAATGATAGATACAGGAGCAGAAGCTAACATATGTAAATACAATTGTTTACCAGAAGATAAATGGGAAAAATTAAAAACACCGATAGTAGTAACAGGATTTAATAATGAAAAAGTAAATAGAATTCCTAGGAATACAAATAGATAAGAATGGAATAAAAATGCAAACACATATAGTACAAAAAATAATTAACTCAAATGAACAACTAGATACAAAAAGGAAATTGCAATCATTTTTAGGACTAGTAAATCAAGTAAGAGAATACATACCAAAATTGGCAGAGAATTTAAACCTATTACAACAAAAATTAAAGAAAGATGTAGAATACCAGTTTGATAAGAAAGACAAAATACAAATACAAAAGGTAAAACTATTATGTAAAAACTTACCTAAACTATATTTCCCAGATGAAAACAAAAAATTTACTTACATAGTAGAATCAGACGCCAGTGAAAAAAGTTATGGAGGAGTCTTAAAATACAGGTATGATGAAGAAAAAATAGAACATCATTGTAGATATTATTCAGGAACATTTACTAATACAGAAATAAAATGGGAAATAAACAGGAAAGAATTATATTCAGTATATAAATGTTTATTGTCATTTGAGCCATATATCGTATATAACAAATTTATTATAAGGATAGATAATACACAAGTAAAATGGTGGTTAACAAGAAAAATACAAGATTCAGTAACTACAAAAGAAATGAGAAGATTGGTATTAAATATATTAAATTTTACATTTACTATTGAAATAATAAAAACTGACAAGAATGTCATTGTAGATTACTTATCAAGAAAAAGCTACTCAGACTGATACTGAGAAAGAAAATACAATGAAAGAGCTACTCAAAGCCATTTCTACACTTTGTATAAAAGTGGACAGGATGAAAAATGAGATGCAAAAGCTAAAGACTAATGAAAATAATCTGAAGTCTAAAGCTAATAGTCAGCAGCATGACGGTAAAAATGCGGAGCTAAGTCGATCGGAAGACTTTAAAATTTCAGAGATAAAAGGTGACGTTGAGAAACACCATAAAACCCATAATGTTTGTTTAAATACAATTGCAGGTACAAGCAAACAAGTTAGTGATAAACAACATAAAAATGAGAATTTAAACCAGCTATTCGAAAAACCATTTACCCAAAGAACACCAAAAAATATATCCATAGAACCACAAACCTCTACATACGCAGATAGTCTACAGAACCAAAGTAAGAAAAAGACATATAACCACATCACAAGAATCTATATCGAAAATATACACAAAATCCAAACTTATTTAAACCTCAACCCCAGATCAACTACAAAAGAACCAAACCAAGATTATTTGACACAAAAGTAACAAGGATAAAACAAGTTAATTGCACTGCCAAAAACAATGCCAATTTAGTAAGGACATGTTACAACTACGGACTGTTAAATACCGTATACACATACGACGGAGACGAAGTTAGTGGAATACCAGAACTACATAAAGCATTCATTACATACAAAGGAGTTACAAAAGGAAATTTATTTTATATAAAGTTTTATACAACACCAGCGGAGATATTATACGAGGAAATAAAATATTCAATTCAGGTAATCAAAATAGGACTGATCAAAGATGATTATACCCGAAGATATTGGACAATAGGAAGAGATACGTAAAATAGAGATACCAAGTTTTTATGCCAACAAAAGAACAATTGGTATATCAACTATTATACAAGAATTAGCAAACAACTATTTAAACGGAAACGCTATATGGAGTTATTACTCGAGAGATCAATTAATGCTATATTCGAATTCAAGAGAACTACGAAGAGCAGATATGGATGAAGTCCAGCGATGAATTTTATCATTATTAAAACCAGAGGAACGACCTACGACAAGAGCACTAAAAGCAGGATTTATTTCAGCAGAGTCATTAACCAGATATTGCAAACTAATTGGACACAAATACCCTGATCACATATGTTCAAAATGTAACGGAGAAGATAACATAATTCCAGATGTCCAGCTGGAATGATCAAATAAGATAGAGACGAAAGAAGATAAGAAGAAGAAGACAAAAAGATAAGAAAGAAAAAGTTATGTAAGTAAAGTAATGTAAAGTAGTCAAATAGTACGTAGATAAGATGTAAGAAAGTCATAAAGTAGGTGTGGGTGTGTCATAAAGTGAGTAGTGTGTAGTATGGTGTGTGTCATAAAGTAGGTACACTATATTATTAAATATTATGCACATTATTAAGTAGTATACGTGCATGATTGTAAAGTAGATATAATTTCCTTTCTATATAAATGAATGTACATGTAACATAAGAGGCAGGCAATGCCTAATATATTAAGCTCTCTTTCAAAAAACTCTCTCAACTAAAAAACTAATTTAGATAAATGGAACAACAATCTGAAATATCCAATCAGATATTTCATCTAACCGTGGCTTCTTAACTGCAGATGGTATATAATTGACGAGCTTAACAAAGAGACATTTGTTTAAAAATACACTTTGATTCAAGGTGATGCCTTGGTAGCCAAACACAAATAGAACTTAACTTATGGTAGCCACACAGTAGGTGACAAACACGATGGCGATTTCAAATTCGAAAGGAAGAACAACTTGCGTTCAAAATGATGAAACTGTATTGATGTCTATTAATTTTTTAAAAATCATATCTTATGTTATCATCTTATTTCAAATATAATGTGTTTGATCAAATGTTTTAAAATGCCTATATATAATGTGTTTCATTAAATGTTTAAAACCTGCCTACAGTGTGTTTGATCGAAGTATCAAATGAACTATATGTTTGTGAACATTAAGTAGAAATTGAGCAGATGATAGATATGATCACATTAAAAATGGCAATCATTTGTTGTTTTGTTTTTTCTTCTCTTTCCAATTACTTATTTTGCTTCTTACCAAACACATCATTCTGTTCGAGTTGTCTTAGAAATTAGAATCAAAACACTGTTGCATCATTTTGTTTGAATTTTCACAAAGCTTAACAGAAGAAGTAAAAAAATACTTTTGAAACTTGTGATGATAAATATATCATAGTATTTGCGTAGAAATAAAAGTTTTTAATTAAGAAAGCATATCATATATCATATATTTATATAAAAGAGAACTCTAGGCCCACCTACGTGGCGCCATCACTAGCTAGAATTTTCTTTTAAATTTATTTATTTCCAAAAGTAGCCTTCCCCTTTCATGAAAAAATGTGACTTTTATGAAAAATTGTGACTTTTATGAAGAATTGCGACTTTTAAATAAAATTGTGTCTTTTATGAAAGGTTGCGACTTTTTCGAATGGTTGTAACTTTTCCAAATAGTTGTGACATTTTTGATAAGGCACAATAAACATTTGTTCATACTACCATTTGTTGTCTATAAATAGATGGATTTCCTCTCATTTTAAAACAACGAAATTTCTTAACTTCTTCTTCTTCTTCTGCATAATTAAATATTCGTGTACTTTGCTCCTGTTGAGTGACTCACTGACACTATTTGTTTTTGTATCAATATACTTGTGAATAGATTCGTTCCATCCTGAGAGGATCTATTTCTTTAAACTTCGGGTACTAGAGGGGAATAATTTCCTTAAGGGGACGTTGTACATTTAGTGGGCTCAATTTTTTCCTTTTTGTTTCATTCTATGTTATAGATCCTGGTATATTTTTTGACCGTCATTAATTTATGCTCATGATATTAACTAGTCTTTTGGAAACGTGTGTTGCATGTTTGTCCCTTATCAGTATTATAAAAGCTTCTAAACAAAAGTTAAGTTATAAAATAGAAAATGCTATCAAGATTAATTTTATCACTTTCATTGTATTTATTAAAAAAGAAAATTCATAACAGTAGACCTGTGCTTTTGTCATTAAAGAAAAATAGGTGTAGCTAACTAAGATAATAGTCTCTGGTACTATGAATACGTCAATATCATATATGTGTGACTTATCCTTTATAATTTCGTGTTTAATGCTCTGTGTGTATGTCACATAGTAATTTGTAAAGAGATGCAGTGAAGGAAAACAAACTATAAATTTGGATGTACAATTAAAAATTACTAAAATTAAAATTACTCGTACTATTAGAATAACTAAAATTGTAAGGGAAAAAAATACAAATACAAATATGAACACTTAATTTTATCAATTGAGAAATTCCTTTATAAACAGAGACATTTGAAATACGGAGCGCTTCTTAGCTATTTTGATTAAAGCATATACGTATTTAATATAATAACGTAAATAAAAAAATCGACATGTAAAAGAAGGAAGAATTAGAAAAGGATAAAATTATCGAAAATTGAAAAAAGTACTAAAAGTGACTTGGCTTCATGATCATTGATCCTCTCTTCAAGTATGTTTTCCAACAATTAATTCACATGATAACTTGATTCCTCCATTTTCAACTACAAGAATATATAGACCTCATCATTTAAATCTCTACTTTCTCTTATGTCTTCATTAATTAAATTACATAAATGATATATTAACACCATTTGTCTCTTCATTTTCTCTAATGCTTTTTTTTTTTTTAAAAAAAAAAACTTAAAAGTAAATGTTCATTTGTTATTAAGAACACAAATGAAGGGGAAAAAAACGTTTCTGGTACATTGGGTAATTAATTTTTATTCTTAAGCTGAAATGTGGAAAGGTTGTAATTAAAAAATAAAAAGATAAATTCACAAAGAAAATTAAAAGGCAACATGTTCTAACTATTGAGAAGCTTAGCATTAAGTTAAGAAGATTAAAAGTTATACCAATTTAGTAGTAGACTAACATTAAAACGTTCAAATTATTATATTTTTATAGTAAATCGCACGTGTAGCAATTACCATAAACTTATAGTATATGACAATTGTGCTCCACATAAGTCCTTAGATATCTTATTATAATGTTTGATTTATAAATGTTAAGTATTTATAGGATTTATGTTGCACTAAAAAGTATAAATGATGATGGATATAGGAAGATTTTTTACCAATTAGTGTTACACAGATAATTGTTAGAGTAAGAGTGTTTGTTTGAAAATTAAAATAGTGATATAATTTTATTTGAATCTCATTATTCGCATGCTATTCTACCTCATTAAGTCATTATGTTTGTAACTTTTGTAACATATGGGCTATTCATTTATCCAATTTATTATCGTATAATCTTCTAATTTCTCACCTGTAAATAGTGATGGTGTTACTTTGTTTTGACAACAAAGGATATACAAGAAATAGAGTGAAAAAAGATGAGGAGTACTATATTGTGTTTATATTGAGATTAATTAATCTAGGTAAAAAGAGAGTTGAGACAAAGCAAAATATTCTAAGTCTTCAATTATATTCACTATATAAAAGAGAATAATTATAGGTTGAAGAAAGATGTGTTTTTTTGCAAAGCTTTGGACTCTTCAACTAATCCGGAGTTGCTTGAGTTGTACGATGTTATTGGATTATTGAATTCTGGAGGGCAGGGGCGTATCACATATGCAGAGGCGGTCACCAGATTCACGTAAACTAATGCTCCCCTCTCATGATCAATATATATAGTGTCAAATACAACAAAACGGAGGAAGTGATATAAAGTGAGCAGAATATTGGAAGTTTGATTAATTTTCTTATCTTTTTCCTTTGGAGGCCCCACTGTAATTGATTCATGCTTTTGCTTTCTTGACTTATTGGAATAATACTATGCATCATATTTGGTCTTAATTGTTCCTCTGTTTATTTCCAGAATTTTGAGCTGTATAGATCTAATAACAAAGCAAGCAGAGGATATATAGTTTCATCAACTAAAAAGGTTAGTCAGCTCATCTAATAATTTGCTACTCTCATCTCTATTGAAGTAAAATTATGGAAAAGTAAAAGTGATGTGAGAAAAATGAAAGAACTTTGGTAGGTTAGTTGGATCTCACAAAAAAAGAGGTAAACAAAATGCAGGAGAAAGAGAGAGGGCTAAATACTTACTCACACCACCGATTTACAACAAATCAATAGATGCATGACATTATCACTTTAATTGTGGTTAGTTAATGTATACTTTCACCTCATTAAATTATTACTTGCTCATGATAAGTTGTATTAGTTTGGTACTAATATCCAGTGCGGGCGAATTCTTACCGGGTGAGAGGGAGGGGGTTTGGAGAGTGCGGAGTGAATAGAAGCAGATCTTTTCTAAGATGACAAAAGATTCCCCTCACTATTGAAAATATATTACTATACGCTATTAGAGATAGAAAGGTTCGGTACTAGTTGGTTTCGTTTCTGAATGAACCCCACTTTTACAAGTCATTTTCTTCAATTCAAATCGCAAGTGTAACTTTATCATCTTCCACTAATTAAGACCTCCTCTTAAGTTCGCTTGAAAAAGTGAAATTATTGATTATTCTTAACATTTCATCTTCTTTCTCCGGATAAAGTTTTATGTACTTTTTATGCATCAGGTCTTGAGAACTTGGAAAGGAAAAGTAGAATCATGGAAAAACGAAAATATAAGGAAGAAGCAAACAACTCATTGGTATGTTATTTGATAGAGTGAACTGTAAAGTATTGAATTGTAGATATCATGTGTCTTTAAAATTTTGATATGTGTTATTTTGACAGGTGTCATTTTCTGCTCTTCGCAAGGACGTTGCCAATGTTTTGGATTTCATGGAGAGATTAAAGAATGAAGAAGATCAAAAGGCTGTTGATGTGGAGCTGATTGAAAAGCTGAAATTGAAGCTCACATTTATTTGTACATATGTCCAGTTTTCTTATTCCGATTTGGAAAAGTTTGAAGATATAATGACTAGAAAAAGACACGAGGTTGAGAATCTGCTTCAACCAATTTTGGATGATGATGGCAACAACATCGGGTGTAAATATGTCCTTACTAGCCTTGCCAGTAATATGGATGACTGTATCAGCTCTCATCATCGTTCTTATAAATCAGATGCCACCATGATGGATGAGCAATTGGACTTCCTCCTCTTGAATCTCTGTCATCTATCCAAGCATCGTGGTGAAAAGATGTTTCCTGGAGTGACTCATTATGAGGTTCTTCAGAATGTATGTGGCAACATAAGAGATTTCCATGGGTTGATAGCGAATGGTTGCATAAAACATGAGATGATTGAGAATGTCTTACCTCTGTTTCAACTGATGGCTGAGAGAGTAGGACACTTCCTTTGGGAGGATCAGACTGATGAAAATGTTCAACTCTCCGAGCTAGATGAGGATGATCAGAATGATAGAGACTCTCGACTCTTCAAGCTAGGACATCTACTCTTGAAGATTGTTCCAACTGAACTGGAGGTTATGCACATATGTTATACAAATTTGAAAGCTTCAACTTCAGCAGAAATTGGACGCTTCATTAAGCAGCTCCTAGAAACCTCTCCGGACATTCTTCGGGAATATCTTATTCATCTACAAGAGCACATGGTAACTGTTATTACCCCTAGCACTTTAGGGGCTCGAAACATTCATGTCATGATTGAGTTCCTATTAATTATTCTTTTTGATATGCCCAAGGACTTTATTCATCATGACAAATTATTTGACCTTTTGGCACTTGTTGGAGCACTAATCAAGGAGGTCTCAACTCTTGTTCGCGACTTAGAAGAGAAATTAAGGAATGAAGAGAGTACCAATGAGACAAATCGTGCAACCCTAAAGTTGCTGGAAAATATTGAACTCCTCAAGAAAGATCTCAAACATGTTTATCTGAAAGCCCCGGATTCATCTCAATGTTGCTTCCCCATGAGTGATGGACCTCTCTTCATGAATCTGCTACACAGACACTTAGATGATTTGCTGGATTCCAATGCTTATTCAATTGCTTTGGTAAAGGAAGAAATCGAGTTGGTGAGACAAGACATGGAATTCATAAGATCGTTCTTTGTGGATGTTGAGCAAGGATTGTATAAAGATCTATGGGCACGTGTTCTAGATGTGGCTTATGAGGCAAAAGATGTCATTGATTCAATTATTGTTCGAGATAATGGTCTGTTACATCTTATTTTCTCACTTCCCATTACCATAAATAGGATTAAGCTTATCAAAGAGGACATCTCCAATTTACATGCGAAGATTCCCAAGAACAGAAGTCTGATCGTTGTGAAGTCTCCTAAGAAACCAGTTGAGAGCAAGTCATTGAAAAGTCATAAAATTATTGTAGGTTTTGAGGAGGAGACAAACTGGATACTTAGAAAGCTTACCAGTGGACCGGCAGATCTAGATGTCATTTCGATCACTAGTATGCCGGGTTCAGGTAAAACTACTTTGGCGTACAAAGTATACAATGATAAATCAGTTTCTAGCCATTTCGACCTTCGTGCATGGTGCACGGTCGACCAAGAATATGATGAGAAGAAGTTGTTGAATACAATCTTCAATCAAGTTAGTGACTCGGATTCAAATTTGATTGAGAATATTGATGTTGCTGATAAGCTACGGAAACAACTATATGGAAAGAGGTACCTTATTGTCTTAGATGACGTGTGGGATACTACTTCATGGGATGAGTTGACAAGGCCTTTTCCTGAAGCTAAGAAAGGAAGTAGAATTATTTTGACAACTCGAGAAAAGGAAGTGGCTTTGCATGGAAAGCTCTACACTGCTCCTCTTGACCTTCGATTGCTAAGATCAGAAGAAAGTTGGGAGTTATTGAAGAAAAGGGCATTTGGAAACAAGAGTTGCCCTGATGAACTATTGGATGTTGGAACTGAAATAGCCGAAAATTGTAAAGGGCTTCCTTTGGTTGTGGATCTAATTGCTGGAGTCATTACTGGGAGGGAAAAGAAAAAGACTGCGTGGCTTGAAGTTTTAAATAATTTGCATTCCTTTATTTTGAAGAATGAAGTGGATGTGATGAAAGTTATAGAAATAAGTTATGACCACTTACCTGATCACCTGAAGCTATGTTTGCTTTACTTTGCAAGTTGGCCGAAGGACATAGCATTGACAATCCATATGTTGAAAGCTGTATGGGTTGCTGAAGGGTTTGTGGAAAAGACAGAAATGAAGAGTATGGAAGAAGTGATGGATAAGTTAATTTCCAGTAGCTTGGTAATTTGTTTCAATGAGATAGGTGAATACCGGACTTACCAACTTCATGATCTTGTACATGACTTTTGTTTGATAAAAGCAAGAAGGGAAAAGTTCTTTGACTCAATAAGTTCAAGTGCTTCATCTTCTTCTTCAGATTTCATGCCATGTATGTTGAACATTGATTATAACAGCAAGTTATTGGGGCTTAACAATTTTGTCCTGTTTGATTCAAATAAGAAGAGGCATTCTGGTAAACACCTCTATTCTTTGAGGATAAATGGAGACAAGCTGGCCGATAGTGTTTCTGAAACATTTCATCTAAGACACTTGAGGCTTCTTAGATACTTGGAACTGTATCCCCGTTTTATCATGGTGAAAGATTCTTTGCTGAATGAAATATGCATGTTGAATCATTTGAGGTACTTGAGAATTAGGACAGAAATTAAGTTTCTGCCTTTGTCTTTCTCAAACCTCTGGAATCTAGAAACTCTGGTGATTGAAAACGACGGAACAATCTTGATACTATTACCAAGAATTTGGGATCTTATAAAGTTGCGAGTGCTGATCATGATTGCTTGTTCTTTCTTTGATATGGATGCAGATGAATCAATACTGATAGCAGAGGACACAAAGTTAGAGAACTTGAGATATTTATACGGACTTGTGCTTCCGTATTGGAAAGATACAGAGGATATTTTCAAAAGGCTTCCCAATCTTCAAGTGCTTTCATTTGATGTCAAGGAATCATGGGATTATTCAACAGAGCAATTTTGGTTCCCGAAATTGGATTGCCTAACTGAACTAGAAGACCTCAGAGTACGTTTTATAAGTTCAAACATAAATGACAGTAGGCCCTATGTAGTGACAAATCGGTTGTGGGATTTTCACTTCCCTTCGAATTTGAAAAAATTGTTGTTGGGTGAGTTTCCTCTGACATCCGATTCACTATCAACAATAGCGAGACTGCCCAACCTTGAAGAGTTGACCCTTTATCGTACAATCATCCATGGGGAAGAATGGAACATGGGGGAGGAAGACACCTTTGAGAATCTCAAATGTTTGAAGTTGGATCAAGTGACTCTTTCCAAGTGGGAGGTTGGAGAGGAATCCTTTCCCACACTTAAGAAATTAAAACTGGAGGGATGTTGTGATCTTGAGGAGATTCCGCCTAGTTTTGGGGATATTTATTCATTGAAAATTATCAAACTTGTAGAGAGCCCTCAACTTGAAGATTCTGCTCTCAAGATTAAGGAATATGCTGAAGATATGAGGGGAGGGGACGAGCTTCAAGTCGTTGGCTGGAATAATATCACGTTATTTAAGTAGCATTATGGTTGAAAAGTAGATTGTACTTTGCTGGGTAGATTGTATATGATTAAGAAAATTTTGTTACAGTTGTTATGAAACATTTATATGTGACTTTTTCTGAGTTTCTTTTAGAAAACTTACAAGTTTTTAACAAAAATTATAATTTTGTTATTAAGTCGATATCTTAATACACATATATAGGATTTTGAATAAAGTTAAGGGATTCACGTTGTGGATTTGCCTATGGCTGTCCAAACCTCATTTGTGTCAAACTTGGTCTGAAGTCCCATCTTATGTGCTCAAAGCACGATGGTTTAACCTCAATCAAGGTACTGATTTAAAACGACATTGATACTACTCTGTCACAAACCCAATGAACTTCTATCATAAAAGCTAGACCGTGAAGAGAGGAGTTGTAGAGAGCTTATACGCACTCATGACTTCCTCTCCAGTCTCCTCAAACATTCAACCAACTTAGGCTGAATTCCCACTCTGAACGAAGATAAGTGTTTGTTTATCAAACTGACTCGTAGTAGAACACTGAAATACCTTCTTCTAAACGTTCAACAAATGGGATTTCCAGCACTCAAATGAATGGAAGGTTCACATTAAACTTCAAAGAGAATTGCAACAATACATGACCACAAGTACATTGACAACACCATTTCAACAGAAGAACAAGTCACTAGAGAAAGTTGAACCGATACATAATGATACAAAATAGGATACACAGTTGAACATCCCCCCACCCTCCAACCCAAAAATACAATAGTTGTCCTTACTGATATAGCACAACAACAAGAGTTCAAATTAATTATTTGTAATTAATTGCTGCAAAGTCGCTCAACAAAGGGTCAAATCACTTCACTGCCACCATAACCAGCACTGCAACTACACAAGGCTCAAGCAATTAAACGCGGGTTAAAGATTAACATAGAACGTATACCTGAAGTCTTCTTAAGAAGAAGCCAGAGAGCAATTCCCGTTGCTATATGGAGTCAATGTTGCATCTTCATCAATAATCCAAACAAAACCAGGAGTGTCGAACCTCCTTCCTGACACTGTCCTGTATATATAAAGATTCTCAACAGGGCAACTTTCTCGTTTCGTGTCCGGATGACCCCTCTCGTCTATAACTTCAACATTAACCCCTGGCAACTTCTGGGCTAGCAGCTTACATGCTTCAAAACTTACTGAACAATTAGACATCCAAAGGGATCGCATTGTCTCCAGCTTTGCAGCATTAGCCAACAGAGTGTTGACTGATTCTTCAGCAGTCTTTTTATGGTCCTAATTTTTAGTTAAGTTTTACTAAGTCAATTAGCTAGTTACTGTTAGTGGGCATGTTGTTGGCAGCAGTTTATCTCAGCAGAACCACTTTTCCTTTAGTTCCTAGTTTTTAGGTTTATTTGTTAAAGTTGTAAGCCTATATAATGGCACTAGGTTATCTGATTTTAAGTACTCGAATTGAGAGATCAAGAAACAACGAGTCTCTTTTCTGTTTCAGCGCTTTGTCTACACTTTCTCTCTTATTTATTCCAACAATCGTGGTATCAGAGCAATCAGGTTTCTCCACCTGGGAGCCAGAGAGAGGGTGAGAAAGAGAGATTCTAAAACGCAAGAAAGAAATCCTTTAAAATGGCAGTGAACACCAATTCAAATTCTCAGCCTCTTCCAATCTTTAAAGGGGTGAATTATCAGTTTTGGAGTCTTAAGATGAAGACTCTTTTTAAGTCTCAAGAGCTATGGGACTTGGTGGAGAAAGGATTTCCAGACCCGGATGAAGGTCACGCGCAACAGCTCCGGGAAAATCGTAGAAAGGATTCGAAGGCGCTGTTCTTGATTCAACAAGCCCTTCATGATGATATATTTCCCAGAATTTCAGCAGCGGAGACATCCAATGAAGCTTGGGAAATTTTGCAGCAGGAATATATGGGAGA
>JAJOOS010000648.1:0-47376 GCA_029582725.1 Solanum chiquidenum | reverse complement strand
TGTCATTGTTGTATACAAATGTTATTTAATTTTTGAAACTAACTAAGGAATACTTCTAAATCCGATCATATTGTAGCAATAAAATTTGCGTCGAGAAACTAATTATCAAGATTGAAAAATATCGCGATAATTGTATTTATTTATAAATTTTAAATGATTACTCTTATTTATTTAATCTTACTTATAATTATATTATTCCTTAATTAAATATAAATTAAACGTTTGACTTAAAATGAGTATGAGAGAATGTATTTTTAATTTTAATTATGACAACAACGTTATAAGTTTTACTTAATTTTATAAAAATGGAAAATAAATTTATTTTTTAATATCTTATAAAATAGTATAAATCTCAATAGGTTTTCAAACAAAACAAAATTTTCATTTATTTAGAAAATTAAATGAAAATCGGCTGAAATATGGGGCAAAAACGCTGTTACAGGGAGTCAAACCTGCGACCCAGCACTTTTATTGCAAATTCTTGAACCCCCTTTACCATTGAACCAAACCCTTAGCTTATGTTCAGGGGTTCATCACTTGGTATATACATATAAATTGAAAAATTGATCCTATATATACCATGTAATTTTTCCAACCAATGAACTCCCTTGGATCCATGTAGATCCGCCCCTGCATAGGAGAGTGGTGAGCAAGAAAATATGCTAAACCAATAACCATAGGAGGATATCATATTTGAGATTTTGATTTTTAAATATGCTAAACCAATAACCAAATCAATAAGTTATTTTTTAAATCAATTTTTAGTCCTTAATGGTACGATTCTCAATTTAACCAATAAGAAATACTCATAAATTAAATATGTGCCTTCTCCAATAATTTGGCGTGGCAGAACAATAATGTAACTTTACATAATGCTTTTAATAGAAACAATAGTAACTAACATGGCTAACGGGCAAATATAGTAATCAATAAAATACTTATATTAATATTTAATATTTATGTAGGGACAAAATAGTAAATTATTATGATCTTAGCGGGTTATCGATTTACCCAATAACCTAATATTAAAAAATTAAAGTCGAACCAATAAGCCGATTTTTTTTATAAAACCATTAAAATTTTGTTGACCCAACAACAATAAATCAATATCATTTTTTTTAATTCAATTTATTGGTCGGTTCGATTTTTATACACCCCTAAATTTGGGATAATATTCGATGTTTAATCTAAAGAGAAGCTTACGTTATCGAATCGCCACATGATATTATCAAAATTTCATCTATTTTAAGGAGAAAAGATGGCCAAAATTTGTTGTAAAAGATAAATATATTCCTGCTTTTTAAGATGTGCCACATAGACAGACTAAAGATCTTCCTTCACATATATAAGATAGATTGACCACTATATAAGATGATTTTTTGCCAAATAAATAAATAAATTAGGCTATTCAAGCTTTATATATTCAAGAAGTACTAATTCTAATTTTTTAGTTACCTTTCCCATTTAAAATATAAAATCATTACGATTAATTCTTTAAAATGAGTAGGTAATTCTTTATAAAATCAATTGATAAAAGCCACAAAAGAATTTTAGCAAAATGCCAAACATTTTTAAAAATTCAAAATTCCTCAACGGCTACCTAAATCCAAAAAATAATTACACATTTTCCTATTATTCCCTCCCAAATATAAAATTCAAAACACACAAAAAAATAAAATAAATTATTCATTTTAAAAAAATACTCAAAGCTTCAATCACGCCCCTTCTCTTTCTCTTCTGCCCTGTATCTTCGCCTCCATGGAATCAGCCGAAGAAGATGAAGCTTTTATACCCGGCTCAGCCTTTTTCACTCAGCCGCCACCGAATTTAGTGTCATTATCACCTTTCACTTCATCAGTTTCGCCTTCTCCTCGCCGGCTTTCGAGCTGTTATTCTCAGCCGAGCCAACCTATAAAAGCTAAAAGACAACTTGCATGGATGTCTCTTCAAGGAAGGCTTATCGGTGCAGAGGAAGCATCTTCTGCTAGGAAGATTGGTGGTGGTTTAAACCCTAAAGAAGCTGTGGCTTGGGAACTCTTTAGCCCCATTCATCGGATTCTTATAGTTGCTGTTGTTGGCGTTGCTGCTGCGAATTCAAAGAAGAATAAGCAGATTTGTCGGCTGAAGAAATCTGTTGAACTTAGGGTTAGTTGTTTTTATTTTTGGTAATGACGCTTTTGTGTACTTACATTATTGCGTGAAGTACTGGTTTTATTTATTGTTAAGCTGTTTAATGCTTCTGTTACTACTTCTCGTTTTCATTAATAATTTGATTTTAGGATTTTTTTTTGCATTTTTTGACTGGTAATTTAATTGGGTTTGGGGATTTAGTTAATCATTTCTACTACAGAAAATCCTGTTTTTCATTTTTCTTCTGTTTTCTCTTGCCTTTTGAGTTGAGGATTTATGTTAAACAACTTTCTACCCCGTAAAGGTAGAGGTAAAGTTTGGTAATATTCTACCCTGACTACACTTGTGAGATTACATTGGGTATGGTGTTGTTATTATTGGTTTATTTCCTCTTACACTGGCCCGGATTGTTAACTGGATCCTTCTACTTATGACTTCGCTAACTAGACAATGCCAATGCAAAATAAGTTCACTTTTTGTCCCATTAATTTTTTTTTCTCGTCAAAGTATAAGTTTGAGTTACATTGGGTTTAAGTGTTCAATTGGTGAAGTCGTGAGTAGAAGGTCCAGTTGACAATCCGAGCCAAATATAAGGGACTTCTAGGCTATTCCGCTTCAATATTATGATCCAAAAGTTATTTACTGAAATCAAGTTCTGCCTTTGTTCCAAATTAGATGATGAGGTGTTGATTCACTAATGTATCTTATATCAATATTATAGGAGGTTAATAGTTGAAAGTTGTGTCTGATAGAGAAAACATTTAGTCAGATTTAAAAGTTGAGTAATTAAATGTATTCATATTCTTCAAAGTCGTCAAATTGTATAAAATAATATTGTTAGTGAAAGAGTTCAAATTCTCTGCACGACGGTTTAAAACAATACACAACTATGTTCACCTCAAGGGAAGTAACAAGTGAATCCTTATGATAAGCATTATCTCGTATGTGGTAACTTGGTAAAATGGTATGATGCTATCATAGGTTAAACTACATTGAAAATATAAAGCGTTCCATAGTGATGACCGTTTCTAAATGGTAAGTGTCATTTAAGTTGGGATAGAAACTGTGTTTGCATGAGTTTAGTAGTCTCTTCAGCTATTTGAATTTCTTCTTTTATTTTGTCCAGGATCAAGTGCTCTTAGGCATGCAACAGAAGCTGGACACATTATGTGAACAGGTTAACTATTTCAAGGATCAGCCAGAAACTGCAGCAGATACAAATGATTATTTTCTTTGTGAGCAACACTTGAATCAGTCCAACAACTTTTACGAGGTAAACAATCCTGAGAGGCTCAATTAGGTCCTTGTTCTATTTTGCTGCAAGTTAATTCTGATCAAGGAAGAGGAGGTGATAATTTATGAAATGCCTCTAGCAGCAAATCGTATAGAAGAATAGTAGAATGAACAGGCCCAAATAGAATGGAATGGATATAGAGGATTTAAATAGTTGCACTAACTAGTATGGAATTGAGGTGTAGTTTATGTTTGAACTCTTTTTTGGACTTGAAACCAGTGCTTACCATTTCTTTCTTCTTAACTAGAAAAATATGATCAAGGGGGAAGAGATGCTCAAATTTGAAATGCCTACAGCAGCAAATCAGGTTGAACCAGAGGAACGCCGTATGTCTGATTTGTCGGATTGGGCTTCTAGCGTGACTTCCTCTGTAGACATTCAGGTAACTACAATATCTATTAGATTTGTCGATTATGCGATGAACTAGCATTGAGCTTTGGTTATATGTGAATCTCTTGTTTTCCAATAGTGTATCCCACATATGAATTTTTCATCTTATAGATTCTCATGTCAAAAAATTAGATGACCACACTTTCCAAGAAAAATGTTCTCAAATGGATGAATATGGACTTCTTGAGATTGGATATCCTTGAATTTTTGGTAACATGCAATCAGAATTTCTAAGGGCAGATAAATTTCAGTGTAGTAGATGCCCGGGACCAAGTTACTATTATTTCTTTTTCTGCTTTTGTGTTAAGCTTATCAATTTTTTTAATAAATGATTGGCTACAAAGGGATTTTTTTAGTGAGTGTGTCACAAGCTTACTCCTATTTTTTAAACCTACTTCGGCTTTAGAAGTCAAAGTCAAATTGATAATTACTGATGGTAACCACCATTTAGATACCGTGTTAACTCTTGTCCTTTGAATCTTTACTGATGAGACATAGAAGTTGCACATTCTTGTTGAGAAATAAGGGCATAGACATGATTTAATTCTTTAGTCATCATAGGCTTTCTATTATAGATTAAGTCATTACCAAGGAGCTAATTCATTCAGTGAGCGTAAAAAATCAAAAGTAAGGTCTTGGCATCTTTTACTCTCCACGTATGATAATCATGTTCTTTGCTTTTATGTTTTACCTAAATAAGCTTACATTGAACTAATTTAGAGAGACAAGAAATAGTTCTCGACTATTATGGTCTAATTTACAACATTTGTTATTCCTTTCAGCTGAACACTTCAGCAGTTGAACAAGATTTTTATAATCTCCGGAAGGAATGTGAAGAAAAAGATGTCACCATCAGGGAGTTATCCACTTTTCTTCAATCATCAGAAGCTTTTGGTGCAAAGGTACCGTAACATGTATTTTTCCTTGTACAATATTAAAGAAGAAATGTGTGCTGCTCTTGTACAAAACAATGTGGTGAAATACCACTCTTATAGTACTTATTATTGTCCCATTGGTTTGATCTAACAGAGGATTGGAGAGCTCGAAGATATCATCCGCAGAAAGAATATGATTATAACAAAACTCAAGAAAGATGTTTTAATCCTAGAGCAGAAGGTAATGATGCCTCTTAACAAATCTTAGCAGTCTGTGTCTGTTTATGTGGAAAGAATTTTTTGCAGCAAAATGTTGTCTAGTTATTTTACAAATTTTTGTTACTAGTTGTGGCAAAAGATTGATTTACACTACTTTTTGTAAATGTCCCCATCATGATACCTACTGATTAATGTTGTGATGTCTGAGAAAAAAATGGTCTTGTAAACTGAATTACGGTTTCATATTGAGTTATTGACAATGTATTGCTTGAGCATATTTGAATTCTTGAAAACAGAATGCTTAAACTTAATGCTCCAAACTAAAATTTATTTTTGGATTATTCGACCAGTAATTTGATTTATTAGGTCGGCACGAAGTGTGAATCATTTTTGGTTTATGATTTGAATTTGGCTTTTAACAGGTTGTGAATCTAACAAGACTTAGAAGACCATCTTTCTCTTCAAAAAGTTCAAAGGGGGTGAAGCGTCCTCCTTTGACAGACAACATCCTTTATGATATGGACAGTACTACTAGCCCTTCGTCTTCAGATTCAGACAGCTCCCCTGGGAGAATAGCTCAACCTCTTTTTGCTAGTGAAGACATCAGCATTTATCACAGTGAGAATACTTTATGGGAAAACCAGAAACAGGAGCAGGTCGAAAGCTTACCTTTATTAGTGAAACCAACAGATAGACATCCAAAGTCACGACCAGTAAGCCCCTTGAAGGAGAAATCATTGAATCAGATGCAGGATTCAGTCTCCAGATTGAAACCAAAGCAGGCATCATCTATTAGTGCAGAATCTAGGAGGAGACGACCCCCTGTTGCTAAGTCGAAGGATGTGGTTGCACAAAAGCGATGGCTCTAGTAAGTATTTTTCTTTCTAACTCAAGAGACTACAATTACTAGACTTAACTTTCAAACACTTGCTCTTTTGTACCTCTAAAGAGTATGTGCTCTCTTTGAAATTGTATACTGACTTCCGTGAATATAGTACTACCGAAAACTTTACTGAATGATTAAGAGAAACGTATGTAATATATGAGTTACTATGTAGAGAACAAAGATACACAACAACACTGTTTAAAACACGGAGCAGTAACAATTAACATTAGCCTACTTTGTTTTTCTTATTATGGTTACGTTTTCACCCCTTTCTTCAGGCCGTTAGACGTGAATGTGACAAGTAAAATAGGCTATGCAAAGTAGAAGAAGTTGCTGACCTGATATCTGGACCTGAAAGAGCTTCAGTGTAGCTTCATCAACTTCTACGGCTGCTTCGCATTTCTATCATTTCCTATGACGAACATGCCAAATAGACAGCATTATATATTTAGGTAGTAAAATAGTAGAGTACATAAAAGTTATGAAACCAGTCTTATATTTAGTTAGACTTCTTGTTAAATTGTAGCAAAGATGAAATGTGTCAATTATACAATCTTGGGATGTCGCCTGAACTAGCAATTATACTTCCTATGTATTGCTATGATATGACACATTTGCTTCTTCTGAAGTCTTATGTATGTCGGCAACTTTTGATGACACATTTTCATTTGGCTTAAAACGCCGACAACTCCTTAAATTTATCAATAAATTTCATTCAGAAACTTGAACGATTGAGCATTTGAAGTTTGAACACATGATAGAGTGTTCCTATTAGACACCTCCAATTCATTTTTTTTTGCGTGTGCTTTTGAGCGTCATTTAGGTACTTAGTTAAGTTATCATATAAAATGTGTCATCTATTTGTTTGAGGTGTTACGGTTTGTTGAGGCAAATGTGACGCATTCCAAGTGATTTACTTATCTATGTAATTGACACTTGAATACACACCCAAAAGGTTTTCCAAACAAAAATGTTTAGTAAGAATATTTTATCATGTGTTTAAATGTTCAATTAAAATAAGTTGTAATTTGAGTATTCAAATGAAATTTATTGAAACGATAGACTTGGGTCTACTTAATTACGAGTTTGCTCTCCCTTTTCCTATACCCAACTCACATAGCAATGAGACTCCACCATGCCTCTATGGAAGTTCATCCTCTCTGTGTGCCCTATCTGGTTTGTTACTCTATTTACCTTCACAACCATTTGGTGTCAAAGGTTATTCATTTTCATACAAAGACACCGTACATATATATCAGGATTACAAAGCTCGCTTTACATGAGTAGGCGGATGTGCATCCATTGATGATAACCTATGGGATATGAAGTGCATTGTTGGCCTTGATTTTGGAGCTTCAAGCAAACAAGAGCTTGCTAGTTTGATGATAAAAGCCGAAACATCTTTTACTTCATCTTCAGGATATGGAAGACGTTCATCTAGCAAATCACTAAGCTGCACATGATCTACAGTTGATGAATTTGCTACCATAGTAATGTATTCCCCGAGATGCTTTCCTTTAATTATCTCCAAAGCTATAAACATCACACATTTCCGTAACCTTCATTGTATATGCAAGCTATGAAACAACACAATTTTCAAAAGAGTATTAACAATTTAAATGTGCAAATGAGATTTAAACAGTATAGAGTGTTTGGTTATAGTTCATGAAATTTGAGAAAAGGATAAACAAAATTAAGTTGGACCTTACCAAGTGCAACATAGCCATATGTGCCTGCAAACGCGGTGCAATTGGATGAGTCTGACTTGAGAAGCTTCGCTATGCCAAAGTCTGCAACACGAGCTTCATACTCGGAATCAAGCAAAACATTACTGCTTGATATGTCTCGCTGAAGAATCGGTGGTGAACAATCGTGGTGCATGTAAGATAAAGCAAAAGCAACACCCTTGATGATATTCACCCTTTTCAGCCAATCCAATTTCTTGGACTCAACTTCATTTCTCAAAATAATAGACAAACTGCCCCTCTCCACATACTCATACACCAAGAACGAGTGTTGTGCATTCGAACAATAGCCGTAGAGGTTTACAATGTTCCGGTGCTTAATCCCAGTCAATACCCTTACTTTATTTAAGAAGCTTTTGGGAGGTGTATTCTCAAATGAAGAATGAAGTCTCTTCAAAGCTATATTCCCTAATGATGGAAGGTCTACCTTGTAAACACTTTCATGCCCTCCATGCCCGATGCAAAATTTTGCATCAAACTCCTCTGTTGCGTTTAAGATGTCCCTGTACAATGCCTTTCCATCTAACATGGATATTGAAAGCCAACCATCACCGTCCCGTCTTTTAACATCTCCAACTCTCCTTTTATTACACATAAAGAGAAGACCAATGAAAACACAGAGCAGTACTAGTGCTCCAATAACAGGAGGTACAGTGATTAGGATGAGCTTACGTCCCTTCTCCATTAAGTGTTTCTTCACCACAAAAGATGCCCTTTTATGCCCGGTGATGTGAAACATTTGGTTGTGGGTCTGGTAAGGGAAGCCCAAGAGAAGGTAAGAAGCATCCAAACAAAACAATTGGCAGCCAAAGTAGACATAAAGAGCATGTAGATCGCAAGGCAGGGGATATGATATTTTAGGTCAGTGAATAGGTCCTACTGAAGGTGTCACCTATGAAATGAGTAATGAGGTTTGGCAAAAAGGGTAAGCTCAACTCTTGTTACGTCAGTCGTTACTTCAGTCCATTTGAGATTCTTGAAAATATGGCGCTAGTGGCTTACAAGTTATCCTTGCTACTCAACTTGTCCGGGGTCCATACAGTGTTTCATGTCCATGTTTAAGAGGTACCATGGGTATGAAGATTACATTATCAAGTGGGACTAGATTGAGACTCAATATTGTTGGACAAAGATCTTCAGTACGAAGAGGACCCAATTGCGATTCTTGATCGGGATGTCCAAAAGTTGAGGACTAAAGAGATCAGATCAATGAAGGTTCAATGGAAGTATCATCCATTTGAAGAAGCTACTGAGAAATCGAGAGGGACATGCAAGGCATGTACCCTCACTTGTTTGAAGATTCAGGTACTACACTTTTTCTAACTTAACCCAATTTTTATTGTTTGATCACTCGGGGACTAGCGATGGATAAATTGAAATCTATTGTAACGATCATTTTCTATCGTTATGGGTAGACCACTGGTGGAAGTTTTGGGTCAGGAAACTTTTTGGATAGTGACTCGCAAAATCTTAGGCTGGGCCAGGCTTAGACAAAGCCTAAGCAAATTGAGGTCTAGGGCAATCAAGGAATGAGTTGGGTGACATAACTAAGTTCAAATCACGTTTTATAGTAGCTAAGACATTAAATAACTCATAGGACCTTTTGGAATCGAATTCAGGTGAGTAAACCTCCTGGTATCGAACTTGGCGTGAAAGAGTTAGGATAGAATGTCAAGATTTGAAGGTATGTTGTGAAATAGGGGCTTTGGGAAGGATATCAAAGTCCGTGCAACCTCTTATAGTGGGATAAGTCAGGTTTTTTGTTCAAAAAAGTCCCAAAACCGATCAGTGTTTGACTATCTCATTTTGGGGAACTCCATAGGCGACTTAGGGTGTTTTTCAATTGTTTTCCATCTTTCTCTTTGATAAAGATAAGTTAATTGCTATCCTAACTTGTAATATGATTTTTGAGAGAAATTATGGTGGGAAAAACCCTGACGGGGTAGGATGATTATGAAATTGGCCAAATATTAGGATTTGAATATAATCCGGGTATTATTATACCACTGTTGATTGATTTTTTTGTTTTCTGTTGTTTTAGACCAAGTACAAGTCAAGGCATTACAAAATGGAAAATCTCAGGTTCTTTAGAGTTTCCAAGGCTCGATTCGAGGTAGGTAATGGTTGTTTGTTTCCAATGTATGTATTGTTTGCAAGTTAAATACTTTATAGTATTACTTGTACAAAGCATGTGGAAGGCACATAAATGGGTGAATATGAAATTACATTATGTTGATAATCTGATGCAATGAATCTGTTTAATTTACTTTTGGATTCAAGTTTGGTTGCTCATTGTGAATATGTTTGTTCATGGTGTTTCTACTTGCTAACTGGATTGGGTACCATGTCGATACAGATTTACTAACGGTTGGCTCAGACACCACACCTGGTACATGATATAATATGATTGGTTCAGGTACTATTCTAGTACACTAACAATATGGTTGACTCAGGTACCACGCTGACACACAAACAATTTGTGTCTGGGTTCTATAAGAGAACCGATGTAGGTTATTGTGATCATATGGGACATGTGTCATGAATTGGTTAAGTCAAGATTTGTGATTATGAGTCTTCATCTATTGTGATTTGTTGATATATGTGCTGGCTTGTTATATAGTATTTTGGTTTTCTATTTACATTCATAACTTAGAACTGACCATATGGTCCTACTAGTACATTGTGGTTGTGTACTAATACTGCAATTGCTCTTTCTTTGTTGAGTAAAAGACTTATTCAGGCGTCTGTCTCGAGACCTCAACATTGATACTCGTGACTTCTGAATTCAAAGGTGAGCTAATTCTTTTGGGCTGCCATGGTTTCCTCCTAGATTATTTGTCCATCTTTTCGCACTCAGATATATTATAGACTTTAGTTTATTGTTTCTTGGTTGGGGTTGCATCCCTTTATTCTTGATTATTTTAGAGTTTTGGTACTATGACTTTCAGATTCTAGGGGGCTTAATTCCGTAGATATTTGGATGATAATTGATTAAGTTTTTGGGAACTTGACCTGTTATTTGTTTTCAACTACTTCCTTAGCATTTTACATTATAAGTTGTTCTTAAAATGAATTGATAGGTTAAGTTTGGGTTAGCAATTGGTTCTCCCACCGGAGGGTTAGTGTGAGTGTCTCTCATGGCGGTTTGGGTCAGAACACTATGCTATGTACATGATGCATCTTCTTAGCGCCTTCGATGAAATCCATTATCAAATAAAAAAAGGTCCATCAACAATAAATAGAAAATTGTTAGTTCAAGCAGATCAACATTGTTTCATATACTTCAATAAATTCTTCATAATTCAATCACAAATCCAACAAAACAAATATACAACTGAAAGAAAGATCACAAAAGAAGTAGTGAGTGAAAAACATTATATATATTACCTAACTGCTCATAAAAGCACCCAACATACAAAGAAAAATGTCAAATTTCAAAATTTACATATTTTAAAACTCTTTTACTTTTTTCAACTCAATGTTTTCTTCACTCCTTAAGAATTCAATTGCCAACATTTCAACCAATTCAGATCTGCGTTGTACCCTATTAACATTTAGAACAAAAAGAACAAAAAATATTCAATCTTTAAATAATACCCAAAGTTCTAATATTGAATAGTTAATAGGACAACTAATAAAATAGCGGAACAACTTCTATAGTTGTTCAAAGAAATAGTTGGACGATTAAAGAAGTTGTCCCAACAACTACTTAAGTTATTCGACAATTGTGTTTAGTTTTTGGTCAACTGATTAAATTTTAGGACAACTAGTGCAATTGTGGAGCAATTTATTAATTATTGATATAATTAATTAAACAATTATAGAAATCCCCAATACTATTAATCTTTGAAATTTATCACCAAAAAAAGTTTTTTTTCTTCCAATTCTATACAAATTACTATACAAAATTCACTAAAATAATAAAAAATAAATAAAAAATAAAAACAGAAAAATATGGTAGGTGAAAGAGGGATGAAGTGCGGTTTTGAAGTTGAAGTATCTAATCAGTGTAATATTTTTCTACTTAGGGTTTGTTTGGTATAAAGGAAAATATTTTCCAATTTTCTTATGTTCGGTTGGCTTAAATATTGTGGAAAATATTTTCCAAATCAACTTATATTCCTCAAATTTAAGGAAAATGACCTTCTTTCAAAAAGTAAGGAAAACATTTTCCAAAATCATTTTGAACCTCACACCTCAAATTTCCATCCTAACTTAAGTCTCGGGTATCAATTTCCAATACTAATACTAGATCTGACTCCTAATTCTCAAATTGAGACCTGGCTCTCGACCTCGATTTGAGACCCAATTCTTGAGTTTCGGATTGAGTCAGGGTTGGATCTCAAGTTAGAATTAAAGGTTAAATTTTGGGTCGAGTATCTGGGTCGGGTCCCAATCAGGTATTGGGATGGGGTTTCAAGTCCGGTGTCAAAGAAAAGTATTGGGTTGAGAGTCGAGGTTGTGTTTAATGAAAACTGTAAATGTCAAGTTTTGGGTCGAGAGTCGAGGTCGGGTCTCATGTCAGGTGTCGGGTTTGGATCCCAAACCAATCATTGAGGTCTGATGTCAGGATCAGATGTCAAAGTCAAATTTCGTTTTGAAAGTTGGGTCCCAGATCGGGTGTCAAGGTGAGGTCCAGATTTGAAATTGAGTTCTAATTTTGAGATTGAGTCACGAGTAAGGTGTCGGGGTCATGGTCGGGTTTCGAGGTTGGGTCTCGGGGTCAGGGTCAGGCCTTTAGTCGACTGTCGGGGTCGGGGTCGGGGTCAGGCCTTGAGTCGACTGTCGGGGTCAAGTCTTGAGTTAGGATCGAGGTCGGGGTTTGGGCCATGTCTTGAGTCGAGTCAGGGTGGGGGTTGTGTCTTGATGTTAGGTCTCATGGTTGTGCTGGAGTCTCAGGTAAGGTTCAAGGTCGGGTCTTAGGGTCAAGTCTCAGGTTAGGGTCATATTTAATTCTCGAGTCAGGGTTAGGTCTCGGGTGGGTTGTCTAGGTCGGGGTCGAGTCAAGGTCAAATCAAAGTCGAGAGTTGGGTCGGGGTTGGACCTCACATCTAGGTTGGTTCAGGGTCATGTTTTAGGTTGAGGTCAGTTCTTGAGTGGAGGTCAGGGTGAGGTCTCGAGTCGGTGTTGCGGTTGAGTCTCGGATCGGGTATTGAAGTCAATTCTTAAGACAGGGTTAGGGTCGGGTCTCGATGTTGGGTCTCATGGTTGGGGTCAGGTCGCGGGGTCATGGTCGGGTCTTGGGGTCAGATCTTGGGTCTGAAGTCACGGTCAGTGTTGGGTCTCGGGTTGGGAGTCATGTTCAATTCTCGAGTTGGGGTTAGGTCTCGGGCTCATATTCTAGTTTGAATGTTGGGTCTCTAGTGGGGTTAGGTCATGGTTTGGGTCTTGGTATCGTGTCCTAATTCGAGTCATGGTCAGGGTCGGATTCTAGTTTAAATGTCGGGTCCCGTGTTAGGAGTAGGGATCATATTTCAAATTGGGTGTCGGGGTCAAGTGTCTATCGATAATCGGGGTTGATTTTCAGGTCAAAACTATTTTTTCTAAAAAGCATTTTCTACTCTTTAGCCAAAAATAAAAGATATTTTAAAAAAATATTTTTCATTCACCAATCATCCACTAGAAAATATTTTCCACTCACCAACAGACATGAGAAAATAAGTTAGAAAGCAACTTATTTCCTAGAAAACATTTTTTAGGAAAACACTTTTCATGGAAAACATTTTCCTTCATACCAAGCACACCCTTAATGAATTTCTTCTTTATTAAGCCCTAGTTTTAACAATTTGAAATAGAAAAGAGAGAAAAACTACCTTATATTTATTGACAATGCCTGGACAAATTAGCTTCCTTGAAGAAGAAAGAGAACGAGAAAGAGAAGGCGAATGGTTTAGATTATAAATAAGAGAAGCTTGAGAGATGGTTCTGTTTTGAAGGGAGATAGAGTCTTTTGTAGAATATGTTGGAGAGACAAGGGAGAAGAATTTTTTTAATTTCAAGATCCAACTTTTAGATATTATAATTTGACCCTCTCCAATTTAGTAATTTTGTTGGTCTCATTTTATGTGACACTGTTTCCTTTTTAATCCATCTTAAAAGAATATTACCTTATTATAATTAGAAATAATTTAACTTTAAAATTCTCCTTTTACCTTTTAATGAAAAGATATCATTACAACCACATAAATATTTAAGAATTATTTTAAAGAACAAATTTCAATTTTTTCGTAAACACCATGTCAAGTCAAATGGTGGCACATGAAATGAGACAAAGGGTGTGTTTGGTATGAAGAAAAATGTTATTCATGGAAAATGTGTTTTCCTAGAAAATAATTTTTTTTGGAAAATAAGTTGGTTTCTTGCTTATTTTCTCATGTTTGGTTGATGAGTCGAAAATATTTTCTAGTGTATAGTTGGTGAATGAAAAACATTGTTTCAAAAATTATCTTTTGTTATTGGCTAGAAAGTAGAAAAAATATCTTAGGAAAATACTTTCTGATCTGGAGACCAACCCCGATAATCGATCCGACACCTGACCTGACCCTAACACACGGCCCGACACTTGATCTCAACAACCAATTTGGGAGCTGACCCCTACTCCCGATGCGGCACCCAACCCTGAGTCAAATCGGAACACGATCTTGAGTCCTTACCGAGGACCTAACCCCGACTACACCCCAACATTCGACTTGGGATCCAACTTTTAAATAAGGATCCAACCATCGACACCAAACCCGAGACCCAACCTTGACCCGAGACTCAACGTTGAGCCTGACTTCCGACCCTAACATATGACTCAAGATAAAAATTTTGAACTTGGATCCGACTAGTGTCACCCGACCCTTGAATCTAACCCCGACCTTGACCTGCGACTCTATCCCAATTCTCGACGCCAATATCTGACTCTAGATCCAATTTGTGAATCGTGTTTGGATACTTCACGTATGACACTCGATCTAGGACTTGATAGTGACCCGAGATTTGACACCAACCCAACCCGAGATCTGACACCAACCCCACCCGAGATCTGACCCCAATCTGAAACCTGACCCAATCTGAAACCTGACCTTGACTTCCAATCCTAAATCTGACTCAGGTTCAAACATTTGAACTAGTATCCGACCCCTAAATTTTGACCCTTGATCCGACCCCAACTTGAGATTTGACCCGACCGTGACATTCGATTTAGAATCCAACTTTTAAATCGGGATTTGAACTGACATTCGACTTGAGACTTGATCCTATCTCGAGACCCAAACCCGACCTAAGATCTTATCCCAACTCCCGACCTGATCATGACTCATAACTTTCGACCCCAAAATTTGAATCGTGATCCAATATTTTAACTGAGATTCAACCCTGATTCCTAACCCTAATATCTGACTCAAGATACAACTTTAGATCGGGATTCGACCTTGACACCTGACCCAATACCCTACCAAGATCCGACCCCCACTCCTGACCCCAACATCCAACTCACGATCTAACTTTTGAAATGGAATCCAACATACAAAACCTGATCCGGGACTCGTTCTTAATCTAGGATTCAACCCCGACCCGAGATCTGACACAAACTTTTTACCCTAATATCTGACTTAAGATATAACTTTTGAATTGAGATCAGACCCCCGACCAGAGACCCAACCTTAACATTTGTCTTAGGATCCAACTTTTGAATTGAGATTCAACCTCGACACTAGCCTTGAAAATTAACCTCAACTTGGGACTCGACTTGAGAACTGAAACCTAGCTACTCCTGACTCTAAAATTGGACTCAACATATTACATTTCATGTGGGATAAGACTTCTAGACCCAACCTCAACACCCGACTCCAGCATCCGAATCAAAATCCAACTTTTAATTTGGGATCCAACCTTGACACCAGACCTCGACTCGAGACCGCACCCTGAATATCTACCCCTACATTTGATTTGAGATTTGAACCCGACCCTAGACATGACCCTGAATCCTGACCCAAGTCTCACCTGACTCCCGACCCAATTTCCAACCCTGACCCTGGCTTGAGATACGATCTTGACTCCCGATCTAAGACCCGACCGTGACTCCCAACCCAATTCTCTGCTTCTAAATAGGAATTATACCCCAACACTGACACCAACACCTGAATCGAGACCCTACACCAAAATTGGGTCCGACCTAAGACCCAAATTTTGAAGCAAAATCTAATTTCAATATCCGATCTTGACAATTGATTCCGGATTTGAACTTGAGACCTTACATGAGACTCGACCTCAACTCTTAACCAAAAACTCGACTCCAACACCCTATTCAAAATCCCATCCCGAAACCTGATTCTGGACTTTACCTCGAGTTCGATCCGAAATTTGACATTTATTCCTAGCCTGAGATCTGATCTTGACTCAATCCAAAACTCGAGAGTTGGTGCACAACGATCCCTTGGCTCTAAGTGAGCACATCATTGTAGGTCCTGCATCTATAATACCTAAATTTTATAGGCTTCATTATAATACCTTCTTGGGCTTCTCCATTTGTTGGTTGTTTTTTTCTGCATTTTATGTCAAGAATTACAAGAGTATTTGATAAATGGACTAGTGAGGAACTGAAGAAATGTCCATCAAAATATATAGGTTTAAAACATCCAATAAATGGTAATAATCCTTACATGAATAAGGTAAAAAGGTAATTATTGATCTTGGTCAAGGGGTAGTTCTTTATATTCCTTAAAAGAACGACCTCTGATTTGACCTTTTATAGTTTTGTAAACTCCAAATGCAACATTTTTCCGCTTCCACTTCTTTTATATCTTTGGCATATAAGACTCATATAAAATTCTAGAATCTCGAATAAGATTATTTACTTTCTTCTTATATTAATTTTCTTTTTTTGAAACTTTGACTTATTTTAGAATATTATTATTTTATAACAAAGGAAAATAAAATTGAATTTCACTATCTCATCATTATACATAGAGATTAGCGCGAAGTCAAATGTATATATGAAAAACAAGCAATATTAGATAAGCACATTTTAATCTAGATATGACCAAATGCATGAAAAAAAAATTAACCTTAAGAATTCAATTTTCATCGAAATCTCAATTTTGTATCCCTTTTGTAACTTGTAAGTAGTTAGTTATTCGCGTAAGTTGAATAAGTACCCTATGTGTCACGACCCAAAGTAGAACATTAGATAGGGATTAGGAGAAAGGACAAATAGAGTTACACTCTATCGCATGACTTTAGAGTAATGAAAGAAGTGGAACTTCCTATACATCTTATAGCCTCTCATTCATAAATGTGGTGCACTTCACACTCATGAAAAAGACTTTACTTGATGTGGCTTATGAGACATCCTAGGACCCTTCTAAAGCTTTTGCTCTGAATACCAAGTTTGTCACGACCCAAAGCAGACCTTAGACGTGACATGGAGTATAAGACTCCGAGAGGCCCTACACAAGCCACTTAGCATATATAAACAAGATAATAGAATCTAATGAGTTTAAAAGATAGTTTATATCATAAAAGAGTTTGTTAAAAATGAATCGAAAGTTTAATATAGTCTTAAAGCTATTTGTTACATCAAGAATGATTGGGACATAACCCATATATCACATACAATCTCTAAAAACGTAAAGACAATAAGCAATAACTGTTTAGTCCTTGGAACATGAGGATTCACCAATCTTCAATATCTACTAAGTAATCCCTAGCCACGAAGATGTGGAATAAGAGCGTCGAAACCTACATTAGTGAAACAATGTGCAAGAGTATGTGTTAGTACAAAAATATACCAAGTATGATAGCAATGCATAAGAGTTATGAAATCATGCTAAAATGACTTTTCATGATATGCAAAGACCAAGTCAAAACATAAGATAAGGGGGTTAGAAAACATAAATCGTAATCATGGTCAATGTAAGTAAAATCATCTTTGAACACATGTGATATACTTCTTGAAGTAACCTTAGTTCATCATTATTGTGGAAAGTAGCCTTAACCGACATAGAGACCATGTGAGCTATAACATGGAATCCGGTGTACTCCTCTCACACTGAAAAGAGAGTGTCCTACTTACCAAGGTAGAACTATGAGCTTCTAGTTTACACGGATCCACTAGCTAATGTCTATCTGAGACAATCATCCTATGGGGGAACATAGGTATGGAATAAGAAGATTTCTACTATAAACTAACCTTTAGCTATGAGTGAGCTTCCATCTCAATATCCTCTCTGTGCTAAGCATAAATCCCATAGAATCGTTATTAATCTTAACTTGTCTTTTATTTAAGAGACATGGGTAGTCGCCGCTTGTTTTATCATAGGATAACTCCATAGACCATGCATGAGAAAACCTTTCACCATCCATGATCTTTGAATAATAGCTTAAGGCCCATAGTCATCCACTCCATGCAAGAGATTCCTTACTAATAATGGAAATAGTTTTGAAAGAGTGATCTGATCATTGATGGTATACCCGAATACCATACTAATTAAGACCTAATTTAGGAAAATAGCCTGAAAAGCATTGAGAGCAAATCTAGATGTCATTCATGTCACATGGACAAGCTTCATAGAACATATAGATACCTTCATCTATAAACTTTCTTGAGTCATAAGCATTACTTTCAAATAAACATGCATATATTCATAAATTCATCTTTCATAGTTCAAGACCCACATTATATCATCATAGCTTCGAAAACATGAGTTATGCATGAGTTCATTAGGATTCATCTTAAAACATGCAACTACTTCAATTCATGCATAAAAAGTCATAAAACAATCAATTGGATCAACATTGAAAGGAACCCATCACATGGAAGAAAACCCTAACTTCAATTGGAGATTTCTAACTTGTAAATTGGAGAATTTAGGAACCCTATGGAGGAAAGAGCTCTATAGGTTAAAACTATGATACCTTGATGTAAAAATCCCACAACCATTGGTGAATTGGAGACTTGACCTTGAAATCCTAAACTTCTTCTTCTTCCTTAGAGAGAGAAATATTTGAGAGGAGGAGCTTGATCAACTTTTGGGAATTTAAGAGAATGAATTAAGTTTGGGTGATTTGGGGGTTTAAAATCATTATATAGGGCTTTGGGTAGAAGGAAAAACGACGTAGTATTGAGTTAAAACAATTGAGAAAAAAATACCCAAAAGCCCCTGACTTAAAACTGCCGAATTGACTCGCTGGAAGGCCTAGACGGGCCGTCTAGAGCACCACGGCCCGTCAAGTGGGTCATGAAGAATGCTCTTCCCGACAGGGCTTCACTATTTCGGGCATAACGTTTTACTCCGAGCTTGGAATTAGGTAAAGTCGGTGGTGTTGGAAATAGGACTCAGAGATTTTTAATTTGATAGGTCATGGGCCACCTAATTCATTTTGTGCTAAACGATATGATCGTTTGAAGTTGATCCTAAACTCTAAGTTTGATAAACCCCATTCACGAATGACTTTATGGTCCGTGTGGGGGCTTCACGGGCCGTTTAGATGCCCTAGTCCTTGACCAGTGACTAGGGGAGAACCCCTTTTAATTTATGCCACTTGACGACCTTTCATCATCACCATGCGCCATCTGGCCGTCCATCAAGGTGAAGTCTGCCTGGGGAAGGTTCTGGAAACCTACCAAGAGCCCATTAAGGGACCGTGCTCCCGTTCACGGCCCGTCTAGGGCTCCGTGGAGGGTTCCATGGTCCACTTTTGGGCATGTGACTTGCCCGCTTGACCCCTTTCTAGACTTTCTCAAATATGAGGTGTTACACTCTAAAGTATGACCTGAATTCGAAGGGCACACCTTAATATTATGAGGTTCTTTTACCTCCTAACTATGACCAAAATTTATGGGAAAAAGTCATTCATTTATAAGGGTTTTATTATCCCCTCCCCCCTCGTACTATTTTAAAGTGTAAAAAATACAATCTCTGATACCAAGGTAGCATATAAGGTGTGCTCACTCTCTTAGAAACAAGTGAAAAGTGAAAGATATGAAGAAAATATCATCAAGATTAACATATGTCCTTTTAGTTTGACACTTGACAATTAATTAGTACATATGGCTTACCTTAAAACCTCTATTTTTTAATCATTTTAAATTATTTTAGTGAAATATTTATCTCCCTACACACTTACAAATTTATTTTTTCTCTTTCTCTTTTAATAATTTTTTTTTCACTTTTAACTAATCTGCATGTATTCCTGAATGATATAATACTTAAGATATAGTATTTCTTTTCATTAAAAAAATTAGACAAAAAACAATGATAAAGGGAAAAGAATGAGGATAAAAGCGAAAAAATACAAATAAAAAACAATAAAACAAAATACAAGGCACTAAAATTAAAATTTGAAATGAAATCCAATAAAAACAAGAAGAATAAATAAAATAAATAGAAAAAGAAAAATAGTAGAAATTGAAAATAAAGTATAAACAAGTGGTGGTGCGTGTATATGCATATTATTCATAAGGGATATATACTAAAATATATGAATTGATTTAGCAAGTTTAGTGATCAATACAATATGAATATTCTACCAGATCCCATGCGGAAACCAATTGATAGGTATAAACAAGTATGCCTAAATAAGCAGAGGAGTGACAGGTGCAAATTGAACAATGTGATCCCTTTGTGGAGGGAGCACACATAAAGACTGTGTATAATAAAGTGAAGACAAGAAGAGATCACATAGAAAGAATATATATAATGTTGTGAAGATGTCTTCTTTCATCCAAAGTTTCTTCTTTGAAAATTTGTTAGTAACCAAAAATTTGTCTTCCTTATAGTGTTCATAAACTAGCATTTCTTAAGAGTTATATCACAAATTCACAACTTTTCCAACACGAGTATTGGTGGAGTTTCTTTAGTGTTGCCAAAATCAGTAGAGGATTTTGGTAACAAGAAAGAGTACTCAAAGATTGGTGTTGATAGACTATCCATTGCTACATTGATGTGTATCTCATATTTTCACCATTAACCACACATTGTATCATCATAATTACCTTTCACTAGTTTGATATTCGAGAAAAGGAAAGACTTGCTTGGGGTAGTGGGGGCCTAGGATGAGGATGATGAATGGTAAGTTTCAAAGCCAATGAAAAACTATGTACATAAGTATTTTCATATATTACCAGTTATCCTAAGATTTATTTAATTAACAGCAAGTCGTGTACTCATTATGTCTCTTTAGACTTCCCCTGCTTCTTGATCTCTTTAATATGAGATTATTGATATTTTTACCTTTTAAAGAGTTTTTTTACCTTTTTTTAACTCCCTATTTTGTTTCCAAATTTTCTTGTTGCCTCAATCATCATACTCTTGTACTTTTTGAGGTATCTTCTAGCTTCTCATCTTGTGTATTGTGACTATATATGGTCATTAAATATTGATTTTTCTCTTTTCTTTCTACAGAAAATTAAGGGAACATCCTAATTTATCACATACCTTATATCTCATTTCTTGTTGATACAACTTAGTCGGCGTATATGATTCACACTAATTAATGAATCTACTTCTATTTTTGATGCTTCTATTGAAATGAGATTTGATTCCATGTTAGATTGTAGTAAAGACATAAAATATACTCAAAACATAAACTTATACAAAACAAAAATCTTGCAATAACATAAGACATAAGTTGAAAACAATACAAAATAGAAAAATAAATTAATTAAGATCTAAAGCCTAAGCTCTAAGTCAAACTCCTTTTGGCCACAAATACTTGTGATCATCATTGATGAATTAATAGATTCAACTGGCCTATTGGGCAATGGAGCATTAAGATTTAACTTGACCTCATATGAAACCAGTTGACTATGATTAGGGGCAAATGAGTTTGCCTTATTAAGTAGAAGATTGGGTTCAGGTCCATTTGTAGACACATGAGGCACCTGCAACACTGTGACCTGTTGAGATTGGTCATAAATCAACCATGGACGGCCACGAAGTCTACGGGGCCCCTCCACTTGTCCTTTCTTAGGACGGGGATGATAAAAGCGCCCTTGGCCACGTAACACGGTTGGGTTAGACTTTCGTTTACCCAACTGAAGGTGGATGGTTGGAAGGTCAGCGGATAGACAAAAAAACTTGTGATGGGGTTCACCTTTTATCAAAGTTCCCTCAGATATGTGCTTGTGTTGGTGCCCAGCGAGCCCTTGGCTCGAGGTGAACACATCATTGCATGTCCTGCATCTGTAACACCAAACTCCTGCATGCTTCATTATAATACCTTCTTGGGCTGCTCCACTTGTTGGTTGTTGTTCTTGCATTTTATGTAAAAAATTGTTTGAGTATTTGAGAAATGGACTGGTGAGAAATCGAAGAAATGTCCACCGAAATATATAGGATCAAAATATCCAATAAATGATAACAATGCTTACACAAATAAGGTAAAATGTTAAATGTATTGATTTATGGTCAAGGGGTGATTATTTATATTCCTTAAAAGAACGACTCATCTGTGACCTGGTTTTTTTAAACTCCAAATGCAACATTTTCCCGCTTCCATTTCTTTTTATTTCTTTTCCTTATTAGACTTAAATCAAATTCTATAATCTCAATTAATATTTCTTACTTTCTTCTTTTATTAATTTTCCTTTTTTAAACAACTCTGACTTATTTTATATTATGTTCATTTTTTATCAAAGGAACATATCATTGAATATTACTATCGATCATCCTTATCCTTAAAAATTAGCACGAATTCAAATGGATATATGAAAAACAATCAATTCAAGATAAGCATAGTTTAATTTGTATATGTTCAAATGCTTGAAAGACAATTAACTTCAAAGAATTAATTTTCATCACAATCTCAAATTTGTATCCCATTTGTAACTTGTAAGTAGTTAGTTATTCTCGTAAGTTAAAAAAAGAAAAAGTTGTTATTCGTCTAAATAATATGTCATTTACATCAATTAGTGTCACGACTCAATTTCTTGAGTCATGATGACACCTACTATAAACCACTTGTAGGTAAGCAAATTAGTAACCCAGAACGACACTTAATGGGTATTAGGGTAGAAAAAAAGGAGGAAATAAAATTTAATAGGATAAGTAAAATAAATAGCAGAAGAAAAAACTAAAATAAATATACATAAATCAAGACTCCTCCTAGAACCTGAAAGTCACAAGTATAGATATGCTTATAAAAATAGTTCAAGTCCCAAAAATGGACCTAAAATATAAAGACTTATCTTAGGATACAAAACTCTAGTCATCATAATATAGATTAAGACACTTAACGGGTATTAGTATAGAAAAAAGGAGGAAATAAAATTTAATAGGATAAATAAGATAAATACCAGAAGCAAAACAAAAATATATATGCATAAATCAAGATCCCTCCTAGAACCTTGGAAGTCACAAGTATAGAACTGCTTATCAAAAGAGTTCAAGTCCTTAAAGTGGACTTAAAATATAAAGACTTATCTCAAAATACAAAAGACTAGTCATCAAAATATAGATTAAGACACGTAAAGTCCACAACGTCATGTGCTTACACTCGCTTCCGAATGTGGCACCTACAATCTTGATCTCAACGCTGATAGTTGGCGCTCAGACCTACATCACAAAAGAGATGTAGAATGTGGCATGAGTATCAAAATAATAGGTACTTAGTAGGAATTATAGACCAACTGATTAAGAAAAGTAAAAGCAATATGAAATGTGAGAATTTAACACAACAGAGGTCAAGAACAAAATTCTAAAAGAGTACTCAAAGATTGTTGCTGACTCTATCAGCTGCTCTACATTGATGTGTGTCTATTTTCACCATTGACCACACATTGTATTGTCATTATTACCTTTCACTAATTTGATAGTAGGGAAATGGAAAGACTTGATTGGGGTAGTGGGGGCCGAGGATGAGGATGATGAATGGTAAGTTTAAAAGCCAATGAAAAACTATGTACTTAGGTGTTTTCATACATTACTAGTTATCCTAAGATTTATTTAATTAACAGCAAGTCGTGTACTCGTTAGGTCACTTTATACCTCCTCTGCTTCTTGATGAATTTAATATTCCAATTTTCTTTTACCTTATTTTTACTCCCTAATTGTTTTCCAAATTTTCTCCTTGCCACAATCATCATACTTCTTGTGCTTTTTGAGGTATCCTCTAGCTTCTCTTCTTGTGCATTGTGACTATATATGGTCATACAATATTGATTTTTTTTCTTTTCTTTCTACAGAAAAGTAAGGGAACATCCTAATTTATCACATACCTTATATCTCATTTCTTGTTGATATAACTTAATCGGCATATATGATTCAAACTAATTAATGAACCTACTTCTATAATTATCACTATCTTGATTTGTAGCCTAGAATTATATTTTCTTTATTTTTATTTTTGATACTTCTATTGAAATGAGATTTTATTCCTTGTTAGATTTTAGTAAAGACATAAAATAAACTCCAAACATAACTTATACAAAACAAAAAATCTTGCAACAAACATAAGACATAAGTTGAAAACAATAAAAAATAGAAAATTAAAGTTAATTAAGATCTAAAGCCAAAGCTCTAATTCAAGCTCCTCTTGACCACAAATACTTGTGTTCGTGATTGATGAATTAATATATTCTACTGGCCTATTGGGCAATGGAGCATTAAGATTTAACTTGATCTCATATGAAATCAGTTGACTATGATTAGGGGAAAAAGTCTTCCTTATTAAGTGGAGGATCAGGTGTAGGTGCATTTGTAGAAACATGAGGCACATGAAACACTGTGGCCTGCTGATATTGGTCATAAATCAATCATGGACGACCATGAAGTCTACGAGTTTAACACCTCAAATTTGAAAAAAGTCTAGGAAGGGGTTTAGCGGGATTGTCAAGAACCAAAAATTGGATCATGAGACCCTCCACAGATCCCTGGACGGGCCGTAAAGGGGACCACGACCTGTTATGGTACTCGTAGCAAGAAGATAGAACCTACCCCAAGCAGGCTCCCTTCCACGGACCCCTAGATAGGTCGTCAAGAGGGAGACGGACCGTATAAGTGGTCGTGAAGGGGTCAAGTTCAGTAGGGGTTCTCCTCGAGCCACTGGTCAAGGACCACGGGCAACAAAACGACATGTGAAGCTTCACACGAACCATGAAGTCGTTCGCGAAGTAGTTTTCATTAGACCTAGAGTTTAGAGGCAACTTCAAATGATCATATCTTTTAGCAAAAAATAAATTAGGTGGCCCATGACCTATCAAATTAAAGAACTCTGAGTCCTCTTCCAACGCCACTCAATTTGCCTAATTCCAAGCTTGGAGTAAAAAGTTATGCCCGAAATAGTGAAGCCCTGTCGGACAGAAATTCATCACGACCCGTTTGATGGGCCATGACGGCCTCCTTGATGTCAGTTCAGTAGTTTTTAGTTAGGGACTTTTGGGTCTTTTCTCCAATTATTTTAACTCAATACTATGTCATTTTTCCTTCTACTCAAAGCCCTATATAATGATTTTAAGCCCCCAAATCACCCAAACCCAATTCATTCTCTCAAATTCTCAAAAGAAAATCAAGTTCCTCCTCTAAAATATTTCTCTTTCTAGAAGTTGAATAAGAAAGCTAGGGTTTCAAGATCAAGCCTCCTAATCCTCCATTGCTTCTAAGCTTTTGGTATCAAGGTATGATAGTTTTCATCCATGGAGTTCCTAAATTATCCAATTGAAGTTGGAGTTTTCTTCCATGTCATGGGTTCCTTTCAATGTTGATTTATTTGGTTGATTTATGAACTTTTGTGCATGAATTGAAGTAATTGCATATTTTAAGTTGATTTCCCATGAACCCATGCATAACCCATGTTTTCTAAGCTATGTTGATATAATGTGGGTCTTGAACTATGAAAGATGAATTTATGAAAATATGCATGTCTTCTATTTATGGAATTGATGTAAATGAATTTGAAGATGCTTTGACTTTGAAAACATGATGCAGCTTATGAATTATAGAAAAGAAAGCTTATAGATGAGATTGTCTATATGTTCTATGAAGCTTGGACACATGACATCTAGATTTGCCCTCAATGATTTTAGGAATAATTTCCTAAATTAGGTCTTGATTAGTATGGTATCCGTATATGCCATCAATGATTAGAGACCACGATTTCAAAACTATTTCCATTAGTATTAGGGGCATCTCTAGCATGAAGTGAATGACTATGGGCCTTAAAAGTTATTATGAAAAGATCATGGACAGTGAAAGGTTTTCTTATGCATGGTCTAAGGAGCTATCCTATGATAAGGCATGTGGCGACTACCCATGTCTCTTAATGATAAGATAAGTCAAGACTTAATAACTATTCCGTGGGATCTATGCTTAGTACCGAGAGGATATTGAGATGGAAGCTCCACCGTGTTAAGGCCGAGTTTCTAGGAGAAATCTCCTTAACCCTTACCTATGTACCCCCATAGGATGATTGTCTAGATATACATTAGCTAGTGGATCCACGTTTGCTCAACCATGGTCCTACCTTGGAAAGTAGGACAACCCATTTCGGTGTGGGAGGCACCGGGGATCATGTTATAACTCACATAGTCTTTATGTCGGTTAAGGCTAATTCCCACAATAATGAAATAAGGTTACTTCAAGAAGTATCTCACATGTGTTCAAATAAGATTTTACTTGCATTAACCATGTTTTACAACTCATGTTTTCTAACCCTTTTATCTTATGTTTTAACTTGGTCTTTACATATCATGAAAATGTCCTTTTAGCATAATTTCATATTTTAATGCATGACTATCATACTTGGTACATTTTTTACTAACGCATACTCCTGCCTACATCATTTATCCTAAAATGTAGGGTCCGGTGATTCTGATTCGCACCACCGTGGTTAGGATCTCTTAGTAGTTGAAGATTGAAGATTGGTGAGGCCTCATGTTTCGAGGACCAGGCCTTTATTTCATTATGTCTTTCATTTTAGTTTTGAACTTGATGTATGGGTTACGTCCCGATCATTCTTATGCACTAGATGGCTTTGAGACGATGTTTAGACTTCCGATTTTCTCTATAAAACTTTTATATGTTGAAACTGTCATTTAAATCTTTTAAACTCTATGATCTTGTATGATGCATGCTAGGTGGCTTATATGGAGCCTTTCGGGGTCTTGTACGCCATGTTACATCCAGGGTGTATTTTGGGTCATGACAACGAGGCCCCTCCACCAGCCCTGTCATAGGATCGAGATGATAAAAGTGCCCTTAGCAACATAACACGGTTGGGTTAGACTTTTGTTTATCCAACTGAAGGTGGATGGCTGGAAGGTCAGCGGATCGACAAAAAAATTTGTGATGGGGGGAACCTTTTATCAATGTTCCCTCATATATGTGCTTGTGTTGGTGCCCAGTGAGCCCTTGGCTCGAGGTGAACACGTCATTGCATGTCCTGCATCTGTAAAACCAAACTCATGCAGGCTTCATTATAATACCTTCTTGGGTTGCTCCACTTGTTGGTTGTTGTTGTTGCATTTTATGTAAAGGATTGTTATAGTATTTGAGAAAAGGACTGGTGATGAATTGAAGAAATGTCCATCGAAATATATAGGATCAAAATATTCAATAAATGATAACAATGCTTACACAAATAAGGTAAAATGTTAAATGTATTGATTATGGTCAAGGGGTGATTCTTTATATTCCATAAAAGAACGACTCAATTTTGACATGTTTTTATTTTTTGAACTCCAAATGTAACATTTTCTTGCTTCCACTTCTTTTTATCTCTTTTTCTTATTAGACTTATATAAAATTCTAGAATCTCAATTAAAATTTCTTACTTTCTTCTTTTATTAATTTTCATTTTTTAAACAACTCTGACTTATTTTATATTACGTTATTTTTTATCAAAGAAAAATAGCATTGATATTACTATCGATCATCCTTATCCACAAAGATTAGCACGAATTCAAATGGATATATGAAAAACAAGCAATGCTAGATAAGCACAGTTTAATCTAGATATGTTCAAATGCATGAGAAACAATTAACCTCTAATAATCAATTCTCATCACAATCTCAATTTTGTATCCCATTTGTTACTTGTAATTAGTTAGTTTTTTTCGTAAGTTAAATAAATAAAAGTTTTCATTCTTCTAAATAATATGTCATTTAAATAAATTAATGTCACTGCCTGCCTGATTTCTTGAGTCATGATGACACCTACTATAAACCACTTGTGGGTAAGCCAATTGGTAACCCGAAATGACACTTAATAAGTATTAGGTTAAAAAAAAGGAGGAAATAAAATTTAATAGGATAAATAAGATAAAAAACAAAAGCAAAACAAAAATATATATACACATAAATTAAGATCCCTCCCAGAACCTGGAAACCACAAGTGTAGAGTTGCTAATCAAAAGAGGTCAACTCCTAAAAGTGGACCTAAAATATAAAGACTTGTCTCAGATTACAAAAGACTAGTCATCAAAATATAGATTGAGACACCTAAAGTCCAGAACATTATGTGCTCACCCTCGTGTCCGAATCCGGCAACATCAGTCTCAATCTTAATGTTGATAGTTGGTGCTCATATCTGCATCACAAAAATATCTGGAGTGTGACATGAGTACCAAAACAACAGGTGCTCAGTAGATATCATAGACCAACATATCTAGAAAAGTAAAGCCAATATGAAATGCGAGAATTTAAAATAAAAGAGGTCAAGAACGAAATTCTAAAAGATTACTCAAAGATTGGTGCTGACTCTATCCATTGCTTTCATTGATGTGTGTCTCATATTTTCACCATTGACCACACATAGTATTATCATCATTACCTTTTACTAGTTTGATAGTCGGGAAAGGAAAGACCTTCTTGGGGTAGTGGGGGCCTAGGAGCTAGGATGAGGATAATGAATGGTAAGTTTAGAAGCCAATGAAAAACTATGTACGTAGGTGTTTTCATACATTACCGGTCACCTAAGATTTATTTAATTAACAGCAAGTCGTGAACTCGTTACGTCTCCTCTGACTTCCCCTGTTTCTTGATCGCTTTAATATGAGATTCTTGAACTTTTTACCTTTTAAAGAGATCTATATTCCATTCTTCTTTACCTTCTTTTTACTCCCATTTATTTTACCTATTTTCTCCTTGTCTCAATCATCATACTTCTTGTGCTTTTTGAGATATCTTCTAGATTCTCTTCTTGTGCATTGTGACTATATATGGTCATATGATATTGATTTTTTACTTTTATTTCTACGGAAAAGTAAGGGATCATCTTAATTTATCACATACCTTGTATCTCATTTCCTGTTGATAATCCTATGTCTGCGTATATGATTTACACTAAGTAGTGAATCAACTTCTATCATTATCACTATGTCTAGTTTTGTAGCCTAGAATTATATTTTCTTTCTTTTTATTTTTGGTGCTTCTATTGAAATGAGATTTATTTTCTTCTACGATTGATAGTACATACATAAAATATGGTCAAAACATAAACTTATACAAAACAAAAATCTTGCAACAAACATAAGACATAAGTTGAAAACAATAGAAAATTAAAGTTAATTAAGATCTAAAGTCTAAGCTCTAAGTCAAGCTCCTCTTGGACTTGTGTTCCTGATAGATGAATTAATAGATTCAACTAGCCTAATGGGCAATGGAACATTAAGATTTAACTTGATCCCATATGGAACTAGGTTTCTTTGATTAGGGGAAAAAATGTTTGCCTCATTAAGTAGAGGATCAGGTGGAGGTGCATGTGTAGCAACATGGGGCACCTGCAACACTGTGGCCTATTGTGCTTGGTCATAAATCAATTGTAGACGGCCAGGAAGTCTACGAGGCCCCTTCACCACTAGTTTCTTAGGACGGGGATGATAAAAGTGCTATTGGCCATGTAACACGTTTGGATTAGACTTTCTTTTACCCAACCAAAAGTGGATGACTGGAAGGTCATCGGATAGACAAAACACTTGTGATGGGGTGCACCTTTAATCCAAGTTCCCTTAGATATGTGCTTGTGTTGGTGCCCAGCGAGCCCTTGGCTCGAGGTGAACATGTAATTGCATGTCTTACATCTGTAACACCAAACTTTTGCAGGCTTCATTATCATACCTTCTTGGGCTGCTCCACTTGTTGGTTGTTGTTGCTGCATTTTATGTAAGGAATTATTAGAGTATTTGAGAAATGTATTAGTGAGGAGTTGAAGAAATGTCAATCGAAATATATAGGATCATAACATCAAATAAATGATAACAATGCTTACACAAATAAGGTAAAAAGTTAAATGTATTGATTATGGTCAAGGGGCGATTCTTTATATTCCTTAAAAGAACGACTGAGTTTTGACCTGTTTAATTTCATCCTTATCAATAAATATTAGCATGAATTCAAATTGATACATTAAAAACAAGAAATTCTACATAAGCACATTTAATTTTTATCTGGATATGACCAAGTGCAGGAAAAACAATTAACATTAAGAAATCAATTTTCATCACAATCTCAATTTTGTATCTCGTTTGTAACTTGCAAGTTATTTGTTTTTCTCGTAAGTTGAATAAATAAAAGTTATTATTCATCTAAAAAATATGTCATTCATTTCTATTAAGTGGTTAGGCGTGTTTTCTATTATGTTTAATTTGTTTTTTACTGAAAAAAATGAAATCATATACTCCCTCCGTCCCATTTTATGTGGCAATATTTGACCGGGCACGGAGTTTAAGAAATAGATAAAGATTTTGAAATGTTACCAAATTGCCCTTAAAAAAATAGACTCATTTTTCTCTCTCTTAATAAATGTATTGGAGTACTCTTTTCAAGATTAAGTGGGACCAACAAGGATAAAAGAGGAATTGTACCTTTAAATACTTACCAAATAAGGAAATGTGACATTCCTTTTGGGACTGACCAAAAAGGAAATGGTGCCACATAAAATGGGACGGAGGGAGTAGGTTTATAGGGAAAAGAAATAAGTACTACTAAACTATGACCTGAATTCGAATGACACGCCTTTCTTTTATGGGGTACATTTACCCCCTATTATGATCAAAATTTATGGGAAGAACCTTTCATTTACGGGGGTATTATCACCCCCCCCCCCTCCACTATTTTAGTGTGTAAAAAACACACTCTTTGATATTGAGTTGGCACAAAAAGTTTACTCACTCTCCTAGAAACAAGTGAAAAGCCGAAAAATATGAAGAAAATCACATCAAGATTAACACATGTCCTTTTTTTAATTGGCTACTTAACAATTAATTAGTACACATGGCAATTAACATTAAAACTTTTATATTGTTAATTATTTTCATATCTTTTTTGTTAAATATTTTTTTCCTACACACTTTTAAATTAGATATTTCTCTTTCTTTTTTAATAATTTCTTTTATTTTCACCTTTAAAAAAATTGCATGTATTTCCTGAATAATATAATACTTAGGATATAGTTTGTTTTTTATTTTAAAAAAGTAGCAACAAAAAATAACGATAGAGGGAAAAGAATGAGGATAAAAGAGAAAACTAAATAAAAAACAATAACACAAAATACAAGGCAGTAAAATTAAATTTGAAATGAAATCCAAATGAAATGCAATGAAAACAAGAAGAATAAATAAAAGAAATAGAAAAGTAAAAAAATAAGAAGGTAGAAAATAAAAATAATGTATATAATCGTGGTGGTGCGTGTATATCCATATTTTTCATAAGAGGTATATACAAAAAACTTATAAATTGATTTAACAGGCTTAGCGGCCAATGGAATATAGATATTCTTCCAGATCCCATGCAGAGAAAGTTGATAGATATAAACAAGTATGTTTTAATAAGCAGAGAAGTGACAGGTGCAGATTGAACAATGTCATCCCTTTGTGGAAGGAACACGTATAAACAATGTGTATGAAAATGTTAAGATGTCTTCTTTTATCAAAGTTTCTTATTTGAGAACTTATCAGTTACCCAAAATTTATCTTCCTTATGGTCTCCACAAACTTGCATTTCTTAAGACTTATATCACATATTTAAAACTTTTCCAGCACAGGTATTGTTGAAGTTTCTTGAGTGGAGCCAAATCAGGAGAGGATTTTGGTAGCAAGAAAGAGTACACAAAGATTAGTGCTGACTCTATCCACAACTCTACATTGATGGGTGTCTCATATTTTCACCATTGACCACACATTGTATTATAATAATTCCTTTCATTAGTTTGATAGTCGGGAAAGGATAAGACCTATTTTTGGGTGGTGGGCCTACGATGAGGATGGTGAATGATAAGTTTAAAATTCAATGAGAAGGAATACCTATGCACATAGGTGTTTTCATATATTACCATTTATCTTGAGATTTATTTAATTAACAGCAAATTGTGAATTCATTATGTCTCTTCACACATCTTCTGATTCTTGATAGTTTTCTCATGAGATTATTGATCGTTTTACCCTCTAAAGATATCTATGCTCCAATTTTAATTACCTATTTTTTACTCCCTTTTTTGTTTTCCTAATTTTCTCTTGGCCTCAATCATCATACTTCTTGTGCTTTTCGAGGTATCTTTTAGCTTCTCCTTGTCACGATTCAATTTATCGAGTCATGCTAGAATCTACTATAATCCACCAGTTGGTAAGCCAACTCGTAACCTATAACGGCAAGTAATGGGAGAAAGGTTATAACAAGGTGGAAGCAACAATTTAAAAGCAATAATAAGGGTTAAATAGAAGCAAGCCAAAAGATATATACAATAATAAAGATCTCTCCCAAAACCTAGACTGGTCTCATGGAGTTGAACTAGTAGGCAATATTTTGGCCTTCTTTCCTTTTCCAAATTCTGAGGTATTACAATATCTCCCCTTGAGAACATTCATCCTCAAATGTGACTCAAGCTAGCATGAATTGACTAGGAGAAAAACTAACAACCCAACATGAATGCAAATTTCATCAAAATGCACATAAACATGAAGAATCATTCCAAGCTAAATCATAACATCAACAATCAAGTTTTCATGAACATGCATGCATATGGAAACATGAGAAGGACTAAAATGCATGAATCCGAAAGGATGAACCATGATGAACCAATACCTCAAGCTAGAGTAGGAGCGAAGGGAAAAAATAAGGATATCGAGACATCATATCGGTTTCAGATTTTCAAGTAGCACCCTCAACTAATTGATTCTTCCAAAGAACCTTCACAGAAGCAACTTCCTTATTTCTCAACTTCCATACTTGCCGGTGTAAAATCTCAATCGGAAGTTTGGAACCTCTTCATAAGAAAGATTCTCTTCAACTCCCAAACCTTCCAAGGGTACAATGGACATCGGATCCCAAAAACACTTTTTCAACTAAGATACATGGAATACCATATGTACAAATGTTAAATTGTTAGGCAACTAAAGTTCATAAACACCTTTTCCAATATGCCTCAAAATTTGATATGGGCCCACATAATGGGGACTAAATTTTCCTTTCTTTCTGAATCTCATGCCACCCTTCATGGATGAAATTTTCAATTAGACCCAATAATCAACATAAAATTCTAGTTCTCTTCTTCTAACATCAGAATATGAATTTTTTCAGTTTTGAGCCATTTTCAACCTCTCATGAATAAGTCGAACATTTTTCATAGCCTCATGAACCAATGCTGGCCCTATCAAAGAAACCTCACCAAATTCAAACCAACAAATATGATACTTACACCTCCTACCATAAAGAACCTCAAACGGTGTTATCCCAATGCTAGAATGAGTGTTATTATTATAAGCAAACTCAATCAAAGAAAAATTATCATCCCAATTACCCTTGAAATATATCACGCACACTCTCAACATATCTTCCAAATTCTTAGTGGTACGTTTGGATTGTCCATTTGTCTGAGGATGAAAGTCGTTCAAAATTTCACTTGAGTACCAAGAAATTTTTTAAATGACTTCCAATACTTTGATGTAAACTGAGTACCTTGATTAAATATAATGGACGAAGGCACTTCATGCAAACTTACCATCTCCAGAATATAAAGCTTGGCATAATCTTCCGGCGAGAATGAAGTCTTAACAAGATGAAAGTGAGCCAATTTTGTCATTTGGTTCACTGTGACCCAAATCAAATCAAATTATTGACGAGTGCAGGGTAAGCCCGCAATGAAGTCCATATTCAAAAGTTCTCACTTCCATGAAGGAATACTAATATTTTGAGCCAAACTACCTAGTTTTTGTCACGACCTGAGACTGCACCCTAGATGTGGCCGGCACTCGAGAACCATTGATTATCCCTAAGCGAACCCTCATCCCGGCTGGCTACAAGCGAAATACTAACTCAAGCATACATAAGCTTAAAATTGAACAAAATTTCATTGAACTCAAATACTCATCCTTTTTAAAAAGTTTGTACAATACTCAAAAGAAAGTAAATACAGAAAAACTCCTCAACTTTGTCTATCTATGAAGCCTCTAATATTACAGAAGGATATCGGGACTAGACCCACGACATCTCAAAACTACTAACTGTAAGGTAAAGGTGAAATCCTTTGGAAGATAAGAAGGCTCACCAAAACTGACTGGAATATCACATGACCTAAACGAAACGCATGTTGATGACCCTGAATACCTTTATCTACATCATGAAATGATGCAGGCCAAATGGCGTCAGTACATTGAATGTACAAGCATGTAAGGAGAATTATAAAGCATAAACATAAGCTTGAACTAATAAAAAGAAACATACTTACCTTGTCTCATCTCACTTAACTCAACTCGACTCAGGAATAAGATACTCAACTCAAAGATCAGATACTCAACTCAAAGATATGATTCTCAACTCAAGGAATAGATACTCAACTCAAATGACACTCAGCTCAACTCAAGGTGCTCAACTCAACAGGAAAGCAACAATAAAAGATGCAATATATGGAAAACTTTTAAAACAATAGATATTAACTTAATTGTATGTAAAAACATAATAATAACTCTTATTTGGGAGATTCTCTAACTAAAAACCATCACTATGAGCTATGTGATGATACATCGTCTCTCCCACACTGCCAGAACTGTCCTATACCTTGCCAGAGTATAAGACATCCTCAACTAAGTGGATCCACTAAGCTATGCTTAAAAAGCAATAAGGAATCATCTAAAAAGTATGACCCTTTCTACCCACATTGGCATACATGGTTTATGGGGGCTGTGAGTTATCTAAACTTCCCCCGTATCAATTCTCTATACTACTCCCAATAATATAAATCATGTTCATATGTTTTTTAAAAAAACATTTCCTCATCCTCAAACTTTCAGATTATTACTTAAAAGGTTTCTCTTAAAAGAGATTATTCTTAAAACTCTTCATGAACTCATCTCGAAATCGATGTTTCCTCTCATTTTAAATGTAAAAACATTCACTCTTGGGAATACTTAGTTCCCACATATTCATTTTGTAAAATGAAACTCAACTCTTCTCATCCTCATACTCAAGTCTTAAAACAAATTATAAATAATTGTAAAAGACTTCTCAAAATAGAGTTCATACCGAATTACGGACGTGAACGACTCAATTCAAGGGTTTCAATAACCATATATAGAACTCAATACTCGGAACTCAATAACTCCAGAACTCAAGGACTCAATGATATTACTCATCGTAAGAATGCTCAACTCATAGGGTTCATGCGGAATTATGGGCATGAACAACTCAATTTAAGGACCTTCATGTGTAACATGTGGTAGTCCCATAATTAGGAATATAATCTCAAAAGTATTAGGAACCCAATACTCAATAACTTAGAACTCGAAGATACTCCTATCAAAGATACTCAATTTATGGAGTTCATGTAGAATTATGGACATGAACGACTTGACTCAAGGATCTCAATGATAATTTAGGCTCATGAATACATTCTCCTCATTCTCATACTCACTTACTCGAGTCTTGAAATAATTTATAAGTAATTGTAGAAGACTCATCAAAAAGACTCAAAGGGACTTTGTCAAACTTTACTCTTAACTCTGTCTTGAATTTTAATTATGAATTCAAGAGTTATAACTTGGATAGGCATGATCTCTCAAGTATTCATGAAGATTTTAATTGTGAATATTAAGTAGAAAATATAGGTACGATTTGAGGGGACTTACGCGGAAAGAAGGACGGAAGGGTAGGGGACTTGGCGTACTGAGTGGCACAGGGCGCTAACCCTAACCTACAGAACACTAATTGGGGTGCACTTAGTGGCGTGGCGCCCCAAGCCTCTGCCCAGAAAAATCGATGAATTTTCTTGTTTAAACTCATGCCCTAACTCATCTATAATTGAACGATTTCCCTCAAACTCTTTTGGATCCTTAAACCCAACATAATTACAACGAAATCTACACTAAAATCCACCAAGAACAACACTCATTCACAACTCTCACTTCAATAACTCAACAAGAACTTCATTATCAAAGAACGAAGCACAAAACCTCAAGGACTCAACAAGATTCTCAATATACTCAATCTTATGGATGAAATTCGTAAAAGAAACTCATGATTGGAGTGTGGGAGAACAAACCCAACACTATGGAAACTTACATACCTCAAAGAACTAAGTTCTTGGCGAAATCTTTAATTTCTTGAACGAATGCTTGAAACCTTGAACTTTTTCTCCTCTTGAATCTTCTCTCTAAAACCCTAAATGCTTTGGGGATGAATGAAACTGACCCTAATCAGTTTAGACCCTTAATTGGGTATAATTAACGTTTAGAGTAAGTGGGGGTAAGAAAAATACTAAAATACCCCTCCTTAGTTCGGATGGAAAAGCCCTATCTAGAGAAGCTGCACTCAAACGGTCATATCTCCCTCACCCAAGCTCAGATTTTAGCAAACTCAGTGGTGTTGGAAAGAGGACTCGGACATCTTTCATTTGATATCTTATGGATCTCCTAACTAATCATGTGTTAAAAGTTATGGTTGTTTGAAGTTGACCCAAAACTTAAAAGAACTTATGAATGACTTGAATGAATTCTCTTTAGTTCTTTTTGAAACTCAAGGTGCTAAATCTAGTGACCTTAACACTTAAGAAAATTTAAATTCCTCGGTAAAATCTTACTCACAACGAAAATCGTTCGAGTCTTATCACAAATTTTCTAGGGTGTTACAGTCTGATGCTCAACTCTCATTTGTTGACAATTCATACATTTGACCACAAATTATGCAATATATTTCTTCATCCCATTTCACCAATAGACTTCCCACAAATTATGGTACATCTTGGTGGCTCCCGGGAAATAATACCGAGAACTATATGGGCGCCTATCAGAATCTGATTCCTCAACTCATCAATGTTGGGAATACTTAATTGACCTTGATATCTAAGAACACGATTTCCCTCTTGGGAGAAAACCTCAAAGGCTTTACAAAAATCGTCTTAATAAAGTCAACTAATAGCGGATCAAGATCTTGCTTAGCCTTCACATATGATACAACAAATGATTTCGAACCATTATGATAACGAAACCACCCTCATTAGAATCAACCAATTGAACACCCAATTGGGCCAATCTATGAACATCGTGAACTAAATCCTTCTTATCATCCTCAATATGATCAACACTACCCATCGATAACTAACTCAAAGCGTCCTCCATCACATTTGCCTTTTCGAGATGATATAGGATACTCATGTCGTAATCCTTCAATAACTCAAACCACCTCCTTTAGTGAAGATTCAAATCCTCTTGAGTAAACACATACTTCAACCTCTTTTGATCGGTGAACACATCTATATGAACATCATACAAGTAGTGTCTCTGAATCTTTAGAGAAAACACTACCACCGCTAACTCTAAATCATGAGTCGGATAATTCTTTTAATGCACTTTTCATTACCTTGAAGCATAAGCAATGAATTTCCCATGTTATATCAAGACACGACTAAGACCAATCTGTGAAGCATCACAATAAACCATAAAACCATCTGATCCTTTCGGTAAAGTTAAAATAGGGGCTAAGGTGAGTCTATCCTTTAACTCTTGGAAACTCTTCTCACAAGCTTTTGATAATAGAAATTTCACTTTCTTTTGAGTCAATGTCGTCAAATGCGAAGCAATAGAGGAAAAACCTTCCACGAACCTTCTATAATAACCAGTCAAACCTAAGAAACTTTGTATAACCAAAGTGGACAAAGGTCTAGGTCAATTATTAACCGTCTCGGTCTTTTTAGTATCAACTTGAATAACTTCACTAGAGACAATATGGCCAAGGAAAGCAACATACGTTAACCAAAACTCACACCTATTATACTTAGCATACAATTCACGATCCTTAAGAATCTGCAACACAATCCCCAAATGCTTGACACGTTCATTCTCACTCTGTGAGTAAATCAAGATATCATCGATAAAGACAATCACAAACATATCAAGATATTTATTAAAAACCATATTAATCAAATCCATAAACAATATTGGGGCATTCGTCAAACCAAATATATTGATGAAGAAAGGAGACTATAACTTGAAGAACCCTAGAATCCTTGAGGGCCTTGGAGAGAAACCTTTGAGAGGAAATTTGGGGATTTGGGGATTTGGGGGGGGGGGAGGGATGAAGGATAATGGGTAGATTTAAGGATTAAAATCAGTTATAAGTCTTATTTATAGGCAAAATAATGTAGTATATTAGGTGCATAGGAAATGACCCAAATATCCTTTAAAAATAACTATCGACTGACCCTACGATTGCGACCTACGAACCGTACTAGTCAACCGTAGGATGAATGACTAGGGCCTAAAATTGACATTAAATCCTATGACATATTTCTATGGGCTGTCGAACTTCCTACAGTCTATAGACACCATCCGTAGACCTCAATTTTCAACTAAAAATTTCGCTAAGTTTGGGACCCTTCTATGGGACCTTCCTAATGTCTGTAGTCCATTTGACGGGCGATCATGGTCAATCACAGAATAAGTTACTAGGACTGATTTAATAAACATATTTTCCCCACTTCCTATGAGATTGGTCTACGACTCGTAGAACATTTTAGGAACTATAGACTAGTCTCATGGACTTGAACCGATAATCAATCTTTTGGCCTTCTTTCCTTTTCTGAATTCCAAGGTGTTACACCTTCGAAAGCAAGAATGTATCATGAAAATCTAATGAGCGGATGATGTGATCTCAACAGAACGGATGTTGATGATCTTAAGTACTTGAATATGCATCATGAAAAGATGTAGGTTGAATTATATCAGTACATTAATGTACGAGTATGCAATAAGACTGAATAAAATAAATAACTTAACTGAAAGGCTGAAAGTAGCTCAACTGAAGAATAGTATAAATCATGATGAAAATCATTTAATGCTCTTACTGAAAGGATGCAATAAAAGTAAATGTTGAACTAAAATAAGTATATATATATACTTTAATTTACTGAGGAATTTCTCTAACCGACAATCATCACTATGAGCCTCGTGATGATACAACATCTTACCCACACATTTCCAAAGTCATCGTATACCTTACCAGAGTATAAAACACATCTGAATTGATGGATCCACGAAAAATCCTTCCTGAGGCAAGTGAGGAGTCGCCCATCTTGCGGTATGATCCAATTGATGCTAGCTACGTAGTTTATAGAGGTTGTGAGTTATATGAACTCTCTCCCAAATCGGTGCTCAATATTACTCCCAAAATATATAACTCTATGCTTATGTAAAATACTCACTAGTTTGAGATAATTACTCAAAAGACTTCTTTAAGAGGTAACTGAACTACACTCAACCTTTCTAAAATACTCTGAAAACTCTTTATACTTTTCTGAAAATAGTACTCTCTTAATGTGAAAAATAATACTTTCTTTATGGGGTAACTGAACTTCTCTTTATCTGGTAGAAATATTTTTCAAAATTGTTTATGTTCTTCTTAAAGATAGTAATTCTTTTCTCAGTGTGAAAATAATATTTTTGGAACTGTTTGTGTTCCCTTAAACTCTTCTCAAAAGATATTTTAAAATACTCTTGAACTCACTTTAAAATTCCAAAATCGATGCATGGAAATAAAGGCATAAAGACTTTAAATAAAAATCTCATCAACTAGGGCATGCGAAATATACGTATGGAACAACAACTCAAGGATATCAATATATATAATATCAAAATCTCATAATTAGGAGTCAAACTCGGAATAAGAACACAATTCAATTTTAGGGAAAATCATGGAACTTTGAGTATAACACGAGATTTAAATCTTACTAACTGAATTTAGATGTAGGGAATGACGAACTCAGTCCTTCACTACGAATAGCCTTACATATATGGAGGAACAATGTTCTTGGAGAAACTTGAAGAAAATCTTGGAAGATGGAGTGTGGAGAGGAGTCTTGGATTCAAAACCTTAGGTATCTTGAAGAGAATCTTTAACTTGAAACTTTTAGATCTTGAGAAATTGGAGAAATCCTTTTCTTGGAGTTTTTTATCTTTGGAAGAAGGAGAATTTTGGATTTGGACAGTTTCTATACTTATAATGATGATATTAGGTTGTAATATGGACTTAGGAAAGTTATTTGAGGGTAAAAGGTCAAGAATACCCTTCTAGAAACGTAAGAAGACCATAAATATCAAAGAAAACGGCCTTTTAATGAATCCTATCGACCAAATCGGTAATCTAGAGGTCCCGTCACTTAAATATTCAGTGGTTCGCCAAATTGGGCTTTAGATCGCCAAAATATACAGAGACTTAGGATTATTAGGACATTTTGATGAGCTAATTCGGCTATTCGGCGAGTCGCCAAATGAGCAAGTGTCCTCGCCGAATTTCTTAGCCTAGACATGTTTCAGTAAAACGACCATAACTTTTTACTCCGAACTCAAAATAAGATAAACTTGGCGGAGTTGGAAAGAAGACTCAGATTTTTTATTTGATAGGTAGTGGGCCTCGTAATTCATTATATGTTGAGAGATATGATCGTTTGAAGTTGATCTTTATATAAACTCATGCGAGAACTTAGTTGATAGGAATACTTTGGACTTGGTTTGGCGTTTGAGGTTCCTTATGAACTTAGCTCACTTCGATACCCTTGATGCACTTGGTAAAGGATCTTAAAACACATGAGAAAGTAGAACATCACCCGGTTCAAGCTCGTATACTTACGACGAATGATTCAGATTTTACGAGTAGAGTTGCGAGGTATTACAAAATGATTCGGTTCTTAGCTTAGAAATTTTGGGGTGTTACAAATATATTAATGTGCCTTTTAACTTGACTCGGTTAAAACATACATAATCCTTGCTTCGTTGACGTTATGAGGTTTAATATTCACCACAACATTAGTGGCTTAGTTCTTCATGCTTCTTGCGGGCCTTTTTATGGAGAAAGAGTTTGGGGGAGGGGAGGGGGATACAGAAGATTGGTACGCTCTAAAAAAACTGAGTTTTTCAATTCGTATCTATAGCCTTCAACTTTGGATGTGCATAAATAGTAGATTAGTTCGAGTGTATCTCACGCAAATTGTCATAAAGCACACATGTGTCTACTTATTCAACTTTATACAAGTTTAAGTGTCTACTTATGCACACCCAAAGTCGAGGACATGGATACTATTAAATAGTAATTTAAATTGTATTTACAATATAGATAGATGATTTTTTAAGAAAATATTATGAAAGATATCTTTACTTTTTATTAATTATTTTTGTATACTTGCATCGAAATATGTTCATAAGAATATCACATTATAAATTCCGTTAAAATTAATATATTTTTTAATGTTTTGTTCATTTGTTTCATTATAAGACGACATTAGCTTATATACTGAATCAATATTTATTTTTTATTTTTTGAATGAAATTTATATTTTGATAGGATTTTTTATATATAAATTAAATAACAAAAAAATACTATAATTTTAAAGAAGTATAAAAAAGATACAAGTTGATAATGTAAGGGTAGAATAGATATTTAGAAAGTCAACTAGGAAAAAAGGGTGGTGGGTGACTATTTCTCAAAAATGATGGGATAGTTTGATTTTTAAAGTAAAGTTGAAGGATGTAAATAATTTTCACCATGATTCAATCACAAAGGAGAGTGACGAGATGCATGTGATCACTTCTTCTTGAATACTAAGTTATTCACAAATTATTCTTGAAAATATAAATAATTCAAAGTAATGTCATAAATATAAACAATTAACTCTCTTGAAATTATCACTTAAAAAATATAAATGAGGGACAAAAATGGAAGAAATTTCCAACAACTCTCATGAACTTTGAACAGTTAAATTATTTTAAACTATAAAAAAGAGTTCAACAATTCACTTATTTTGAAATAGAGAGAGTAAGAAATAATATTAAGTTCAAAAATCCAAAAATGAAAAAATTTCTTAAAGAAAATACCTTAAAATTTAATTTTATATAATATGAATTCAAATTAATTAATTAATTAATTCTAAAAATAGTGAATAGTTATACCCAACAATTGGGAAAGACGAATTGTCACTTCAAATCATTTGACATATAAAAACATACTAAAAAACTAAAGAAGACTTTTATAACTTCGAAGAAACTAAAGTGCATTTACGTAATGAAATTTAATTTCCCATCTCCTCCATAAATATTTGACCCCTTTAGTCCTTCACCTAGATATTATTATTCCCCTCTCTATTTTCTCCCAGACTCCCACAAAAATCTTGTTCCTAAATTTCTCCAAAACCAACCTCAACTACCTTTTTCATTTTTCTTCAAGGAATTTAGTGATAAGCCTTTCAATTAAAAAAAAAACACACCTTATTTTCCTAGATCTCTCCTCTTATCTTTATAATATATTTTCTTCCCTAAACTTCTTCAAGAAAACCTCAAAAAAAAAGCCCATTTTTGACACTTCGACAAAAATTAAAGAAATGCCCATGGAACGTTCAAACTCATCAGGAAGCACAAACTCTTCATACTCAACAACATCAAGATCATCATCGTCATCGCTAGTTTTATCCATTCAATGCTTAAAAGGAAGTTCAAAAGGCGATGAATGGACCGGAAACATGTTGATAACGGGGGATATCGTGGAGGAACTTCGAATAGGTAACATGATTCTTCGATCACCGTTCAAGAATGGCAAAAATGGTATACAAAAGATCATGCATAATTCATTCAAGGCTAAGGAGACTTCTATTATTGTTCGTGTTAGACGTGGATCTCAATCTGACCATGAATTATTCACCGAGTTACAGGTATTGAAATTTTTATCAAGAGAAAAATATACATCCAAATTTTTAGTTGATTATATTATATTGTGTCTGAACAGGCATGTATCGTTCCAAATGAATTTGGCGGAAGGAAAACTTATATGCTTAGAGCTATTGATGATCCTAATTATGCCGTTGGTTTTGTTGATCGGACGGAAATGGAGTGTTTGGAATTGCAAGGTACACTTTTTCCATTAATGTTGACTTTTCTTTTCGTTTGACTCTTTCTTACATAGGTATTTTTTTAATTTATTATTGGAGGTGCTATTATTCTTTTGTTTTGCTTGCACTTGCCCATATATACATGCAACTTGTTTTCTTTCCACACGTTTTCACATTTTCATTTTGCATTTTTTCTTCTTCTTGATATAGTACTCCTTCGGTTTCTATTTAGTTGTCTATCATATTAGGTTTTTGTCTGCCTTAAGAAACTAGGTAAATTTACTACGAGTTTTTGGCTAAAAGCCTAAAATCATCCCTCAATTATAACTCAAATCTAATGTATATCCTTATATTATCTAAGTGCGTAAAATATATCCTTATATTATCCAAAAAATAACAAGAATCCTCATTCAGTCTATTTTTGTTAAGAAACTGACTAAACTAATAAAAATATATTTTTTAATTTGGTCATGTCTTAGCCACGATGAGAAGATCAAAGTTACCTAAAAAGAATAAGGATATGAATAGGAAACAAATCTTTCATTCTCAGAATTTAAATTTTGTATGTTGTTTATTTATATGTTTTTTGCATCATCAAATAAATTAACTTGCAACAATACATAAGTCTTGAAATATTTATACAGTAGGTTCCGATGTTTAAAAAAATTATGTAAGAAAATTCATTTTAAAAATATTATGCCCAACTATTTAGAGATTTTCTTTAATAAAATATTTAGTATGTATGTATTACAATGCAATTCACATTTTATAGAATGTACAAAAATGCTGGAAATTTAATGATATTACGTAGGCGTTTAATTATGAAAATAAAAAAATAATTACTTTATTTGAAATTTTTGAAGTTGGAGTTGTATTTGGCCATACTTTTTACAAAGAATATTTAGAATTTGAATATATTGTTTGAATATGATTTAAACTCTCAATTTCTAAAAATTAGAAAAATCACCCAACTTGACTAGCTTAACCATGTGTACATATATTCATTCGACTTGGCATTTTTTTTTTGTTGGGGACGTGAGTTTCTTACCAAAACAATAGACAGAAAGATGAATCTTGCAACTTTTTGGATAGTGCAAGGATGTTTTTTGTTTACTTATATAATACAAGAATGTACTTTAGGTTTAAGTCATACTTGATGAATGATTTTAGCCAAAAACTCTTTACTATTATATTTTTATTTAGTTTTCTTTCAAATTTTCAATAAATGAACATGAATTAGTATATTTGATTAATTTATTCGACCAATGAACATGAATTAATTATTTCAGTTCTTTCTATATCGGTCAAATATATACTTTCAAGGCTAATAACTCTTAAAGGTAAAATAGAAAGAATAATGTCATTTTTATACATTGGTTTGTAAAATAACTGGTATTGAAGAACATTTATACGATATGTAAATAGAAATGGAGGGAGTACTTTTTACAAGGAAAATATAAATCTAATTAGCATCTCAATCACCATTCTCTTTGCAGTCGAAAATCAATTTCAATTATATATAATCGTTTGTTTCAATTTATTAGAGCTATTTTGACTTGATACTTAGTTTAAACAAAATGAAAGAAGATCTTTATAATCTTATTGGTCTAAAATTAAAGATGTGTCAAATATATCAAAATGTTCTTTAATTTTGTGGTCATAAACATGCCACATGAAACATTGGAAATAAAGAATTGCTAAAAAAAAATAAGATCATTCTTTTTTAAACGAATTAAAAAAAGCACGTCAAACAAATTGAAACAGAAAGAAATAATAATTTTTTTCTCTTATTTTTGTAAAAAATTTAGTATATATATATTGTTGGGGACTAGCTAGGAAGTAACCTATACAACAAAGAATTTAGTCAAATAATGTACGCAAAATGTCAACAACACCATATTATTGTAGGACTACATAGTGTACACACACACGGAAAGAACACGTACAAGAGTACGCACTTAAAATGATTAACTTGGATCTGCTTTAGAGCCCTCGGAGTCAGTCTAGGTCTGTTTAGTATTCTCTTGAAGTCAAGTTTTTAATAAATGAACATAAATTAATTTATTTTGATTAATTAATTTGACCAATGAACATGAACTAATTACATAGTTTTCCAATGTTAATCAAATACATATTTTCAAGACTAATAACTCTGAAGGGTAAATAGAAAGAATAATATTATTTATGCATCAATTTTAAGAAATGTAAAGTATTAAAAATATCTATTTTTAGTAAGAATGACAGGCAAATATTAACTAGGGTGCACTTTTGTAAAAATACATTGGAAAGTGACTTTTCTTGATTGCTGAATATATGTGAAACGCTTATGTTATATTTTGAAAATTGAAAACCAACAAAACTTGTTAGAATACACAATGTCTTCAAATATTTTTTAAAATACATCATTTTCAAGGCCTTTTGTTTTTGTTGTTAAACGATTAGTTTTAAGAAAAAATCATTTTAAAGGTTGTTATGGCATGTCAGGCCCTTTGACTAGGTGTTTGTCTAATTTCTTAATTTTTATTTGGTTCTTGCATAGTCGCATTGACAAAGATTGATCCATTAAACTATATTTGTTTACTTGGAATGACCTAGTTTTGATAGGTAAATAATAACTTTTTAATATGATTAGAATGGAAAATATAGGACCTCAAAATTTAATATTTATAAGGAACTACATCAAAATGTATTAATTTATCAGGATCAAGTAATATAATAAGATGAAAATGTAGAGTTTAACTTTTGTTGAGTAATAAAAATTAAATACAAATGCATATCATATATTTATTTTAATTTAGTATAAATATCGATTTTAGGTGAATTTTTTTCGATCCAATCCGGTCCGATTTTTTTTTTAAAAAAGTTAAGGTTAGTGGGATGTGGGAGTTGTGGTCCTAGTGGAGGGGTTATGATGTGCCCAGAGAACAGAGTACTCCAATTGTGCCAATGGATCACGATATATTTATAGATATATAATAGGTCAAATTCATCGGTGATCCTTTAAAGTTGGCACGAAGTTTTACTTAGACATCTCAACTGGATGATATTCACTTTAGACACCTCATGTAGGGTTCCGTTATATCATTTTGACACTTTTTTTTCAATAAGCAAAAATATCTAATGTGTGCGCGTTACATTTGCGAGTGACATGTAAAGTGTCCAATAAAATAAGGACATTTGTCATCCCCCCCCTTCCAAAATAATTCTTAAACAATGAATTTTGGTAAAATCAAAAAGATAACCAGTGAATTGATGACACGTGGCATTTTGCCCAAATAATTACAAAAGGAAAACTTAATCACTTTTAAAAAGAGTGTTTTGCAGAATACCAAACCACCCCTGACCCCTATCCCCCCTGCCCGCCAACACCAATCGTCTTCTCCACGAAAATCAAATCCACCCCTACCCCATTTGTCTTCTCTGTCATATCCGAGCTTTCTCTATTCTTTAAAGATTCAAAATATATTAAATCCTCTTCCCTATAAAATAAGCATTCGATGGAATTTGAATGATTTGAGTGAAAATGATTCCTATTCTATATCTGTAGTGGAGTAAAACAGAAAATTGAGGAAATTAGGACCAAACAAAATGGAGAAATTTATCTTCAGTATCATCATTGGAAACTTAAGTGCAGGTACCGTTTCCCATGGAGAGTTAGAGACTAATTAGAGCATAAAATAAAGAATGGAATCTAAGAAAGAGATAAAAAGGATTTTTTGAGAGAATTAGATCTAACAGGAATTTGAGGGTTAAACTATCAAGCAACAAAATTGTTTGTATTAATTTCAAACATGATTTTGAACCACATAATTTAAACGAGTCCTGATTTAAAAACAAATAATAAACTAATTTGACTATTAAATTTAAATCAGTGAGACATATATTTAACTCTAAAATTTGTGTCAACACTTTTCACCATGGAAGAAGTTTAAATTTATGAAAATAGTAGTTGAAAATAGGACAAGACAAAAACGAAATTAAAAAAAAAAGAGGCTAAATAAAGCTCTGACGTGCTGTTAGTGAGTGTTATACACTCATTATGCCATGTCAGCGAAAAATATCAAAATGACACAACGAACTCCTACTTAAAGCGTTCAAAATAAACAAAGCTTATTTGAGGTGTCTATGTAAAAATTAGTGCCAACTTTAAGGGACTGCCGATGGGTTCACCCTATATAATATATGCTTGGCAAATGAATCTTAGTAAACTAATACTCCTACAAATATTTTCTAGTGTCATTAGTAGTAGATTAAAAGCAAATTATTTAGATTGTGTTGTACTATTGTTGTAGTTTCTTCTTAGCATTAATAAAATAATCGGTTTCAGCAAATAAATAAATAATTAATTGGTTGCTTACGAAGTCAGAGAGTCACGGGCAAATTAATCAAAGGGGGAAGGGAGGAACAGTTATAATTGAGGATAATTATTCGTGACTTTTGCAGGTATTTTTCCTATTAATATGTATTATATAGGAAAAGTTATAATGAGAGAGGTGTGTGTGGTGGATGGGTGGTGGTGATAATGGTGGTACCATGGTAGTTCCACGTACATTCAAATGA
>JAJOOS010000647.1:0-44652 GCA_029582725.1 Solanum chiquidenum | reverse complement strand
CCGAACCACTCGGCAAGGCGCAACTTATTTCGTTGAATGGACTTTCAGGCCAAAATGCAGGCAACTATAAATTGGAATTTAAAAGGAAATTTGAGCAGTTCTGATCCCCAAGTTTTAGAGTTAGAGTTTTCTCTTAGATTTTTACTTCTTATTGTAGACTTTGAGAATTTCTAAGCTTAATTTTGAGGATTTGCAAGTGGGTTTTTAATTTAACCATTGGAGAACATTGTAAAGGCTTGAATACTCTTACCCAACTGATGGCCAATCGAGTTTGTAATTGTTTTTATCTTTTTATAATGTTTACCTAAAACCCCATTTCTTGGGGTGTGATCATGTGATTATGGGCTGAATTAGCTTATGGGTATTGATATTTACTAATTTTAATGTTTAATTTAAGTGGGTTTAATTGATATATGTGTATTAATCTATGAATTGTAGTTGCAAATGCAATTCTAGTATAGAGTTCAGGGCTTGCTTGAAAGAGAAATTTTAGAACCAAAGCTTTCGATCAATGATTGTAGTTATTGGGTTGATATGGGTTTAGCTCAAAAGAGTAAATGCTAAATCTGATTCTACCCATCTAGCTTGAGAGAGTGGATGAATTAAGGTGTGGGTTGTTCTTATTTGCTAAGATTGTTGATGTTCGAAAGAAATCACTTGAATCGTAGTAGTTGTTCAAGAGAAATCTATTTCACCTATAGTCTAGCCTACCCACTGATATTTAGCTATTTGTTAGTAATTTCAATTATCCATAGAGTAAATTTTTCCTATAATCGATCACTTCCCGAGAATTTCTCTCAATATTGTTATTTTTCTCGTGTTTGATGTGTTGTAGCTACTAATTGACAATCCATATTCCCATCTGATATTCCTTGTCACACCCTTAGATTTATTTACATGTTTACGATAATTTCCATTCCTATAAATGAATAGACCACTTTATAACTTCATAACTAAATTTAAACACGTACCGCTCCCTGTGGGTTCAATCCCAACTCTTCGTAGGGTTTTATACTAATTAACGATTGTCGACACCTAGAACTGGATTAGGTGTATTTGAGACGCTGATCAGCGGCAGTTGTGTTTGCCTTAAAGATTTGGAGGCATTACATGTACAGTGTTCTTGTTGAAATACAGACGATATAAGGAATTTGAACGAAGTTAACGACCCTATCCAATTGGGTGGTGTCGGGGTTATACGACTACCTCCTGTTGAAGGGAATGTTCTTTTTCACATCACTAGAACAATGATTCAACTCCTACAATTGAAAGGATTGTTTGGAGGGCTGGCTCATGAGGATCCCCATGAGCACATTCGGAATTTCATCGACGTTAGTGGACCGTTCTCATTCAAGAATATTTCTCAAGAATCGGTCCATCTTCGATTATTTCCATTTTCTTTGATGGGAGAAGCCACCAAGTGGCTAACTTATCTCCCAAGAATTGCTTGTGTGATTAACTTCAATGGTAATTGGGATGATCATTTGCCTTTGATTGAGTTTGCCTATAATAATAGCTATAATTCAAGCATTGGTATGACTCCATTTGAGGCTCTTTATGGTAGGAGGTGTAGATCTCCTATAGGTTGGTTTGAAGTTTGAGAGATTGCTTTGATAGGTCCCGAGTTAGTACATGAAGCTATTGAAAATGTTCGACTTATTAGGGAGAGGTTGAAAATGGCTCAAAGACGACAAAAGTTCTATTTCGATGTAAGAAGGAAAGACCATAAGTTTGAGGTAGATGATTGGGTCTACTTGAAGATTTCACCCATGAAAGGTGTAATGAGGTTTGGAAAGAAAGGAAAGCTTAGTCCCCGTTATTTCGGCCCATATCAGATTTTGAGGCGTCTTTGTAAAGTTACTTATGAACTTGATTTTCCTAATGACTTAACATCGGTGCATCCGATTTTTCATGTCTCTTTGTTGAAGTAATGTGTTGGTGATCCAACATCTATTGTAACGTTAAAGAGTCTTGATATAAATAGAGCTTTTCTTATGAAGAAGTTCTGGTTGAGATTTTCGACCAACAAGTTAAAAAGTTGAGAAAAAAGGAAGTTGTGTCCGTAAAGGTCTTATGGAGGAATCTACTTGGGAGGTTGAGGCCAATATGATGTCATGTTATCCCCATCTCTTTCCCCTCGACCCTACTCTAACTTGAGATATTTAGTTCATCATGGTCCATCCTCAGGTCTTAGTCATTCTTATGTTTCCTCATGCATGCCCATGAAAACTTACTTTTGAGATTTTGAGTTAGCTTTGATTGTTTGCTTCATGATTATGTGCATGTACACCTTATGAAATGATGTTTTGAATATATTTAAGCTAGGAGTTAATGTTCCTCCTTGGTTATGTGTTGTTGATGAAGTTGCATTCCTGTTGGGTTGTTAGATCTCTTCCCCTACCCTACTTATCTTGACTTGAGTCTCATTCAAGAATGATTGTTTTCAAGGGGAGTTATTGTAACACCTCGGAAATTGGAAAAGAAAGAAAATAAGTTTTTGGGCTAAAGTCACTGTCTGCCGGTCCCATCTTCCGGACCGTAGAAGCTTCTCAGTGCCCCTTTACGATTCACCAGGATAGTCCATCATCATATGTACGAGTCCAGATAGGTCTCATACATGAGTCCCAGACTTGGTGAAATTTTTAGGGTCGGAGTAAGTATCTACAGATCGTAGAAAGATCTACGAGCCATAGAAGTGGTCCATCAAAAAGCTGGTTCAAAGTATGGTTTCTGAATCTTCTACGGTTGACCAGTACGATTCGTAGGGGACCTACGGACAGTAGGTCAAGTCTGGCAGTGGCTTCGGGTCTTTTCCTAATTATTTTAATCCTATACTACGTCGTTTTACCTTCTACCCTAAGCCCTATATAAAGCTTTTAGGCCCCAAATTACCAATTTTCAACTCATTCTCCTAAATTCTCTTAACCTTACCAAATTCACTCTCCAAATTCTCTCAAGAATAAAGAAGGAGAAGAATAGCTAGGCTTCATCCAAGTATCCCATCCTCCATTCTTTTTGGGATTCTAGCATCAAGGTCTGTGTGTATTCACCCATAGAGTCATTTCATCCATGGGGTCCCCAAGGATTTCAATTTCCAATTGATCAAACTATGGTTTCAATTCAATAAATGTGGGTTTCACTCAATTATGATTGATTGAGTCTTCTAATGCATGACTTGATGTTAATCTATTATATTTAGTTGAAATTGCATTTACCCATGCCTAAATTATTCTTTTCAACCATAATCCTATGATGAACCCATGAACTATGAATTATGCATTTTGATGATGTGCAAGTTTTTATGAAATGATTATAAATGATTTTGGGATGATTTGAAAGTAAAGTATAAATGCTATTGTAAAAATATTTTTTACTTATTATGATGATCAAGATTGTGAAATGTATTTCTCACAAATAAATTCACATTGGTAAAAGGTTTTCTCATCCATGTTGAATTATGTTTATGGAGCTATGATGAGTCCGAGATTTGGACTCATTTGGGGATTTATTTATAATGATTTAGTGTTCTCAAATACTTATTATGTGCCAACAACTGATATAAAACCCTTGATCTTCAGATATATATGGATTGAGGAACAAAGGTAGGACAGAAATGGGCAACAGAGACAACACGAGTGAAAAAAAGAGAAGGGAAAAACAAGCCTGATGATCACCGATGTCACTCGGTGACTCGCCAAGTTGCCCCTCTACTGCCTAAAGTTATAGAACGTTGAGGCTGGATTAGGATTAACTTCGGCAAGCAGCAGTTTCACTCGGTGTGACGCCGATCGCATCGACGATGGATGACCAAGTCGCCAAAAGTACTGATAGAGATCCAAATAAGTGCTGATGGGTGAGATAAAGGGAAAAAGGTAGCATCGCAGAATGAAACAGCGACCCCGTTCTGGCTCGCCTAAAATTACAGTGGTTGGACTAAGAAGATGTAAAAAATGAAGGCGAGACGCAAGACAATTGGTGAGTCACCGAACGGTCGGCGAAGCCCGACTTACCTCGTCGAATGGTCCCAAAAAGCCACACATCAAACTTGTATAAATTGATATTTGCAAGAGAGAGAAGGCATTCAGAAACGTGAGGAACAAAAGATTGAGAGCAGAAACACTACCATTGAGGATTTCAAGTAATTTTAGCAAAGTTTTCCATTTGGATTTTGTAATAGAGAAGATTTTAGTCAGTTTTAACTTTTGAATTTCATTTACCCAGCTATGGAAAACGTGGTAGGTATTGATTTTCATCTTTTCACTATGATTGGCTAAAACCCTAACCTTGGGGGTTTGACAATGTGATCAATTGTTGCAATTTACTAAATAGGTGTTATCGATTAGTGATTTTTGAGGTTATTCCTAAGCGGGTCTAAATTATTGCAGTGGTTTAACTTCATTATTGCATATTTAGTGTGATAGATTTCAAAGTTTTGTGCTTGCTCGAGAGAGAGATACAAAACCAACGTAGTAATTTGACATCCTTAGTAGTGGGTATTGATGGTTTTACCTTGAGAAAGTGAAACCCAAGATCCAGCCTTTGTAACTACCTTGAAAGAGTGTATTTGATGAGAACGTGGGCTGGTCATTTTATGGATAATGTTGAGGTTCGAGAGAACTCAATGGAAATAAGGTAATTGTTCGAGAGAAAATTGCCTTACTTATAGTCTATTTTACCTGCGACGAGTTAGCAATTTTCGGTAATGATGTACACCCATTAAGTTGAATTTGGCAATTGGTTAGTCAACCCCCCAAGTGTTTCCTAGTTATTTGATTGTTCTTTAATAGATTGTGGATATGGGTTGGTAACAATAACCTGAAATTTGATTGTGAAACTCGTAAGTGTTGTGTTTGTTCAGCTGAAGAGGTCACCGTCCTACTTTCGTATTTGAAGTCAAAAGAAAGCTACTCTCTATAGGATCGACCCTAACTCAATTGGTTTGGTTAAATACTGACTAGCGATCGTTGACACTTAGAATTGGATGAAGTGTCTTTGAAACATTAATCAAAATGGCGCCGCTGCCGGGGAGTAGCATTGTTTAGAGTTCTTTTACCAAAATTTGACTTGTGAATCTGTCGGCTGTAGTAGAATCTATTTAGGAGGCATCGTGCTTGTGCTGAGTGAGGTAACTAGAAGTAATAATGAGTGAGACATAGGTGGATGGTAGCCAAGTGGGTCATCGGGATGGTATCGATGATATCAATAGTGTTTACAACCCATCTCAACCGGGTGAAATGGGTGCAATTTGCCTACCACAAACTGATGGGAATGCAATATTTAAGGTCACTAGCACGACTCTTCATCTCCTCCAAATGAGGGGACTCTATGGAGGGCTAGATCATGAAGATCCACATGAGTATGTAAGAAATTTTATAGAGGTGTGCAGCCCTTTTTCATTCAAGAATGTGTCACAAGAGTGAATCAGGCTAAGGTTATTTCCACTATATTTGACGGGGAGGCTAGCAAGTGGTTGGCCGAGTTACCAAGCAATTTCATCACATCATGGGAGGAGTTGATTATGGCATTCAATGTGGGACTCTTTCCCTCATCAAGGATGATGAAACTTAGAGATAACATTTCAGGTTTCAAGCGATGGGAGGGTGAACCCATCCATGAAACGTGGATGAGGTTTAAGAAACTCTTACTTCAATTCCCAACTCACGGACTATCAAACAATTTGTTACTCCAATATTTTTACTGAAGTGTTGATTTGATTAATAAAGGAGTGGCTTATCAATTGGTACTAGGGAGAATAATGTTACAATCATTTGAGGTGGCTTCATTTCTTCTTGATGACATGATGAAAATATATCAAGCTTGGTACACCCAAGAGGATCAAGTCTCTCCTTTTTGTTTTAGAATGACACAAGAGAAACTTGATAAGGAAAGAGAAAGGGATGAGAACATCAATAAGATGTTGACCCAAATAGAGATACTATGAGAGCATATGTTGGAGAATGCAAAAAAACCCAAGGGAACAAGTGGAGTGTTCAGAGTTGAGGAGGGTTCTTCCTCAGGTTATTCAAAGCCGGGGGAGAATCAAGGTTGGAATTCCAAGATATATGAGGAGGGTTTCCACCAACGCTATTTACAGTGAGGTGGGAATCAAGGTTGGAACTATCACAAGGGGGAAGAACAAAAAAGATACTATCAAGATTGGGCTGAGAAAAGTCATTATTGGAAAAGGGAGGATGACCATGGAGAGGACCATACTCAATCGAGTGAGAGCCCAAAGTCGAAAGGGAGCGCAAGTAGTCCCCAGGTGAGATTTGTTGTCACGCATCCTTGATAAAATTGAAGGTTCGGATGATTTGTTAAAAGGGATGAAAGCTTATTTTTCAACATTAAACAATAAAGTGAACTCTCACGCAGATGCAATCAAGATACTTGAAGGTTAGTTGAGTTTACTTTCAGCACAATTGAAACCAAAAATGACAATGAAAGAGGATGATAGTGGGCTGGATGTGGTTACTCGTAGTGGAAATGTAGAAAAAGGTGATGTGATGGGCAATGAAGAAGCTCAAATACATGCGTAAGACAAAGGTATGGAGGAAGAATAAATACCCATCCATCAAAGCATTGCCAAAGGGCCACAAAAAGATGTGGAGAAACACAATCCAATCCCAAAGGTTAAGCAACATTTACCCAAAATATCTCCTCCATTTCCCCAACGTCTCAAGAAGAAGAATGAGGATGAGAAGTTCAAGAAGTTTTTATCGGTGTTCAACACATTATCAATTAATCTCCCTCTAGTGGAAGCATTGTTAGAAATGTCGGGTTATGCCAAATTCATGAAGGAGTTAGTCACAAAGAAAAGGAGTTTGGATATTGAAACAACCAAAGTTTCTCATAGTTGTAGTGCAACTATGACTAAGGAGCTGATAAAAAAGAGGAAAGATCCCGGAGCGTTCACAATTCCTTGCACCATCGATATGCTCCAATTTGCTAAAGCCCTATGCGATTTGGGAGCAAGCATCAACCTAATGCCATATGCAATCTATAAACTACTTGGGTTGGGTGAACCGAAAGCCACAACAATGAGACTCTTGATGGGGGACCGATCAATTAAACATCCTGTAGGGATACTATATGACATCTTGGTAAAGGTTGACCGATTCATTTTTCCGGCTGATTTTTTCATTCTTGATTGTGAAATAGATGCTGAAATTCCCATCATTTTAGGAATACCATTCTTGGCAACTCGGAGAGCGTTGGTGGATGTTGAAAATGGAGAACTAAAGTTTGGGTGAACGAAGATGAAGTAACCTTTAATATTTGTAAGTCAATGAAACACCCAAGCGATATTCACGTGGTTTCCACTTTTGATGTTATTGATGAGGTGGTGGCTAGTGTGAGCCATTTGATGTGTATGAGTGAACCACTTGAAGACGTGCTTGTTAACTACGATGAGTTCGAAATTCAAGGCTACGAAGAGGTAATAGCTGCTCTTTCAGGAATGGGGGGTATTCAAAGACTCCATTGAAGTTAGACATTGATATAAAAAATCGAGAAAGTCCTCATGCAAAACCATCAACAGAAGAACCACCAAATCTGAAGTTGAAAGTACTTCCCTCCCATCTCTGATATGCTTTCTTGGGAGAAAATAGCACCTTACCGGTGATCATTGCAACTGACTTTCTTGAATGGCAAGTAAAATTGCTCATTGAGGTGTTGAGAAGGCATATCAAATATATAGGTTGGACTATCGCTGACATAGTGGGCATTCCTCCTGGCATTTGCACTCACAAAATTTAGCTTGATAGTGATTGTAAACCGAGTGTTGAACATCAATGGAGATTGAACCCACCAATGCAAGAGGTGGTGAAAAAGGAGATAATAAAGTGGTTGGACACAGGTGTCATCTATCCTATTGCGGATAGAAAATGGGTAAGTCTGGTGCAATGTGTACCAAAAAAGGGAGGCATCACAGTAGTCCCAAATGAAAAGGGGGAGCTTGTAACTATGAGATCGGTGACCGGATGGCGAGTATGCATGGATTACCGGAAGTTAAACTGATGGACAAAAAAAGATCACTTTCCCATGCCTTTCATGGATCAAATGCTTGATCTACTTTTAGAGAGAGGTTGGTATTGCTTTTTGGATGGGTATTTCAGGTATAACTAGATCTCCATTGCTCTGAAAGACCAAGAAAAAACCACCTTCACCTGCCCATATGGAACTTTTGCCTTCAAACGGATGTTGTTCGGGTTATGTAATGCTCCGGCAACATTTCAACATTGCATGTTGTCTATTTTAATTGATATGGTGGAGGATTCAATGGAAGTCTTCATGGATGACTTCTCGGTTGTGGGTAACACTTTTGAAGCATGTTTAGCACACTTAAGACAAGTTCTCCAAAGATGTATGGAGACAAATTTAGTCCTAAATTAGGAAAAATGCCACTTCATGGTTAAGGAAGGTATAGTTCTTGGTCACAAAGTGTCGCAAAAAGGGCTGGAGGTTGATAAAGCAAAGATTGAAGTAATTGCGAAGTTACCACCACCAATTTCAGTGAAAGGTATTCGGAGTTTCTTAGGGCATGCCGGTTTTTACCGGAGGTTCATCAAAGATTTCTCAAAAATTGCACATTCTCTATGCAAACTCTTGGAGAAGGAGGTGAAATTTCACCTTGATGATGTTTGCATGGTGGCTTTCAAGTGCTTCAAAGAAAAATGGTCTCCACCCCAGTTATCATTAGTCCATATTGGTCAGAATCTTTCGAAGTGATATATGTTGCAAGCGGCACGACATTAGGTATCATATTGGGGTAAAAATGCAACAAACTATTTCACCCCATTTACTACCCAAGCAAAACTTTAAACAATGCTAAACGTAACTATATAGTTACAGAACAGGAATTACTTGCGGTAGTATATGTGTTTGAGAAGTTCCGGGCATACTTGCTAGGCACTAAAGTGGTTGTTCATACTAATCATGTTGCACTGCGTTATCTGATGGCAAAGAAAGATGCCAAGCCAAGATTGATAAGGTGGGTGCTACTATCGCAAGAATTCGACTTTAAAGTCAAAGATAGGAGAGGTTGTCAAATAAGGTGGATGACCGCTTATCAAGATTGGAAGGCAAGGAGAATGACGAGCTAGAAATCAACATAAATGATTCTTTTCCCGATGAACAGGTATTCACGGTAACTCTCAAACAAGCTCCTTGGTATGCTGATTTTACCAATTACGTAGTGTGTGGATTAATGCCGAAAAAACTAAACTTCTACCAACAAAAGAGGTTCTTGTTTGATGTTAAGAAGTACTTTTGGGATGAACCATATTTATTCAGAGAGTGTGCAGACCATATCATTAGGAGATGTGTTTTGATGGAAGAAGCCATCAAAATTCTACATGCTTGTCATGCTTCACCGGTTGGGGGTTATCATGGTGGTGTGCGCACAACTGCTAAAGTCCTTCAAAGTGGTTACTACTGGCAATCCCTCTACAAAGATGCTCATGAGTTTGTTAAGAAGTGCATCCAATGTAAAAAACAAGGTGGGGTGTCTAAAAGACACGAGTTGCCTCTCACACCCATTTTAGAAGTTGAGCTATTTCATTTCTGGGGGATAGATTTCATGGGCCCATTTGTGAGTTTTTTTGGTAATAAGTATATTTTGGTGGTGGTAAATTATTTTTCTAAATGGGTGGAGATTGTTGAACTAACGAACAATGAGGGGAAAATTGTGGTTCCATTCCTAAAACACTACATCTTTGCTATATTTGGTACTCCTCGGGCTATTATTAGTGATGGGGGATACTATTTTTGCAACAAGTATTTTGCATCTGCACTAAGCAAGTGTGGAGTGAAGCACAAAGTAGCAACTCTGTGTCATCCCCAAACGTGTGGCCAAGTTGAAGTTTCGAATCGGGAGATCAAAAGTATCATATCCAAGACGGTGAATACAAATAGGACTTATTGGTCTCGAAAGCTTGATGATGCTCTATGGGCGTATCACACTTCATACAAAACACCTATTGGTATGTCACCGTATCAGTTAGTCTTCGGAAAATCTTGCCATCTACCAGTTGAATTGGAACACAAAGCATCATGGGCCTTGAAAGCTCTAAATCTGGACTAGGCAAAGACTTCAAAAGAGAGGGTAGATCAATTAAATGAGTTGGACGAATTCAGGTGCAAAGGCTTACGAAAGTTCAGCTCTTTACAAATAAAAGATGAAGAAATGGCATGATTCTAAAATCCTTAAGAGGGAGTTCAGAGTGGGAAATTAGGTGTTACTATATAACTCTCAACTTAGACTCTTTCCAGGAAAACTCAAATCCAAATGGTTAGGTCCGTTTAGAGTAACACGGGTGTTCACAAATGGTACCATTGAAGGTAAAGAAGGACGCGTATTCAAAGTGAATGGACAACGCTTGAAGTTATACTTTGGCAAGTGCCCAGATATTTCTCTGATTGAGGTGGTGTATCTAGAAGATGCTTGAGAGAATTTCCACGTCATGCCACAACGTTAAATAAGGTGCTTCTTGGGAGGCAACCCAAGTGTTAGTATTTTAAATAATGTGTGTTGATTTTACAGGTGCAAGATATTGTGTGAGATAAAGATGCTATTGGCGGATCGCCGAACCCATTCGGCGAGCCCGACATAGTCCGCCTTCTGGACTACAAAAATGGATCTGAGATACTGGAACATTCAGCGGGATATTTTCATCACTCGAAGACTCGCCGAAGTTCTTGGGCAACCCAATTTTCCCCGCCCTTCTGCTCTAGCGTTGATTGCTTAACCCATTGCTTGTTCAATGATGTTACAAATCCATTATGCGAAGCGCCGACCTGTTCGGTGATCTCCTTCGTCTCCGCCAATTTGCCCCTTTTTGAGAGGGTTGCATACTGGAGATAAGGACGATATCCGGATCATTGGGCACACCGCCGAAACATTCAGCGACTGTTTCATTTTCTCGCCAACTGGGTGCTTAGTGAAGATTCCTCGTCACCTTGCTCTACATGTTTACATACTAGTATTTTATATTTATTTGTTAGTTTTTAGTTTTTATTCTTATTTTATTTGTGGTATTGTCCGTTCTCTACTCACATTGGGGACAATTTTGAATGCTTTTGATGGGCGTGTGTGCTTGGTCAATGAGTCCCTTGTGTGCTAGGACCCTTCTGAAATTTTTTCCTTCACATGTGTGAATGATTGTGGCTGTTTTTGTTCAAATTTGAGTATTGATTATGATCAATACCGATGACTTGAATGGTGCTCTCAATCGAACGAATATGAATGTGCGGCTACGATGAGGCCAAATGAAGTTGCATAGATAATATGTGAATTTTTTGCATCTCGTTGTGACTAGCCAGGTATCGAATGAGTCTCTTGTGATGAATATTGCACACTAGCGAAAGTGTGGAGTCTTATTTGATATTGGTGTCAATGCCTTGTGTGATGAGCTTACCGTGAACCATGTGTGATGACACCTAGAATTTGCCCCGTTAGTCCGGTTGACTAAGTGATGCAAGCTCTTGAAATAATTTTAGGCAACAATTGGAAGAGTGAAACAATTTGACATTATACCTCTTTTGTGGCCTACCTTGCGAGTCTGTGAGCATTGCTTGAACACCCCTTTGAGCCTTACTTTTTTTTATGCAAGAAACTTTATGCAATTGTAACCCATCTTTATCCATTCACCCATAATCCTCATGAATTTTGGTTTGTTTGAATAGCCAACTAAGGCCAAAAGCCTAAGTTGGTGATGTCGTGAAAAGAGAAAGTAAATGAAGAAGTGCAAAGAAGTCCCCCTTGATCCATGGTTGTGAAAAACATGGAACCCCTCTGTAAAAAAAGAGGAGAGAGAACAAGAAAAGAAGAATGAAAAAGAAAAAGACCGAAAAAGTTTTGAAATAAAATTATGAAAGTGCAAAAGAAATGGAGTGTCTGGTATTCCATGAGAAGTGAATAATAGGGTGAATTTTGAGCATGAGTGAAAATGTTGAAGAAAAGGAAAGAAAATGTTGTTCATACCACATTTCATGAGAATAACAGCCACCGAGCCTAAATGACCATACCTTTACACTCAGCCATGTTGCAAGCCTTGAAAAGGCCTTCTTTATCTTGAGTGAGCTGAAACGAATGTTGGTCGGAAAATAAGGGCAAACCTATGGGTGAAGTCACGCATGTGTTAATCTTTGTGAGTGCGAGGGTTGTATTCGATTCTGGAGCTTTAAATTGGTGAAGGATAGTGTGTGAATATGGGATCCTCTTTCTGTGAGGGAATTTGAGTACCTTTGTTGATCTTGAACTTATATTTGAAACAAGTATTGTGAAATTGAGAATCTTTGGTAATGGTGATGAGTCACAACTTGAACCTTTAAGTGCACAATTGATCCTTGCATGAGTAAGTTGAGTTTTGTTGTGTGCATTCATGATTGAGTCTTGCGTAGAACTATTTGAGACATCCTTTTTGAACTGCTGGACTTGACTTTTACTTGAGGGCAAACAAAAGTTTAAGTTAGGGGTGTTGAGTAGTCCGAGATTTGGACTCATTTGGGGATTTATTTATAATGATTAGTGTCCTCAAATGCTTATTTTGTGCCAACAACTGAAGTAAAACCCTTGATCTTCAGATATGTGGATTGAGGAACGAAGCTAGGATATAAATGGGCAACGACACAACACGAGCGAAAAAAAAGAAAGAAAAAACAAGCATGATGATCGCCGATGTCACTCGGTGACTCACCAAGTTGCCTCTTTACCACCTAAAGTTGTAGAACATTGAGGCGGGATTAGGAGTAACTTCGGCGAGCAACAGTTCCACTCGGTGTGACGTCGATCGCATCAGTGATGGATGACCAGGTCACCAAAAGTACTGATGGAGATTTAAATAAGTGTTGATGGGCTAGATAAAGGGAAAAAGGGCGCATCGCGAAATGAAATGGTGACCCTAATCTGGTTCGCCTAAATTTACAGTGATTGGATGTGAAAAATTAAGGCGAGACGAAGGAAGTTTACAGTATTTTTAATACATTTCACTTAAGAGTTGTGTGTGTCTAGGGTCATTTTTTATTGGTTTTTATGTATTTTTTATCATTTTTGCAAGAAATATGTTTAGACGTAGAAATGGAGAGACACAACTGAAGGATGTGCAAAAAAGGGCATCTACGGAGGTGATCCATGGACCGTAGGTCTCTTCACGCTCCGTAGATGGGTGTCATATATGGGGATACAAGGCATTAAAGGAGATCAGGGAATTCTTGACCAAGTGTTGAACCACGGTTGCAATCGACAGAACGTGGATTGATCTACGGACCGTACTGTTGCTCCGTCAAATGATTCAGAGAAGGGGTTGCAGTACCTGATTTTGAAGATTCTAAGTGTGGAGCTACGGAGGAGGATCTACGGACCGTGGATCAAACCACGGTCCGTACTGGTGATCCTTTATTTGCATCAGAGATGATGATGCTTTGGAAGATGAAAAATTGCCTAAGTCCTGAGTCACGGAAGGGACCTACTGTCCGTAGGTAAATCCACAGTCTGTAGGTCAGTGTCGTCGATCGAAGATGTGTCCTGAAACATTATTTCCTTATTTCATTTCCTTTTTACTTAGGACTTATTTTTCTATACATAGGGCATGTAAACCCCATTTTTGGAGTGAGACTTTATTACTTTTATTATAGTTTTTGACTTTGGAGATTAACTTGCAACTTTAGCAATTCTTAATTCCCTAAGTTCGTTTTGAAGATTTTGGTTTTGGAAATGCAAGTTGAATTTCTGGGTTTATCATTCTCATTACGTAAGTTCATGATTTCTTCATCTAAAAATATGAATTGTGTTCTTGCTATTATGGGTAACTAAATCAACAACTAGGGTTGTGGGAACCATGAGTGATTAACAACGTATGAATAGTAACTAAGTAATTCCTAAATAGTGTTATTGCATGCATTGATAATTCTTTCGCATAGAAATCTTTTTAACGGTGGCCAACATTAGAACTTGCCTCGTTACTACTTGCCGTACCAAGGAGGTAATTAACGAGAAAAGAATTATCAACATAGATTTAGTGTTATACTATCTAATAGTCTAATGTCGATTGGTACGAGGGTGAAAACTAAGCCATACATTGATGTGATGTCTAATATGAGGTAAATGTAGGGGTTATTAAATTACACACACGTAGCCGGACCAAGGTGCGGGGTGAAATTTTCTAGATGCCGGACCAAGGAATTAGAGATGCCTAACTTATCACTTTGCATGTAATACACTAGGAAAGGATTGCTATTACTAGGATTACCGCGTTATGAGCTTATGGGGAACACGTATACCCTCGTTACTTTCTCATCTTGATAACAACTAAACTTTGAATCTTGCTCATTGATTACTTACATAATTTCCTGAATTTGTTTCAAAAAGCCCCCACCCCCCTTTTATTACTTGCTTTCGGAAATACATTGATTAAACGAATATAATTATTGGTTAAAGTTAACTACAAACCATATTCCTCGTGGGATTGACCCCGACCTATAAGTTGGGTTCTTTACTTGATAACGATCGCTTATGCTTCTTTAGGGAGGTGTATTTGAGTGTATCAGTCGCCGAAAGGGCGGCGAAGCGCAACTTACCTCGCCGAATGGTCCCAAAAAGCCACACATCAAACTTGTATAAATTGATTTTTGCAAGAGAGAGAAGGCATTCAGAAACGTAAGGAACAAAAGATTGAGAGCAAAAACACTACCATAGAGGATTTGAAGTGATTTTATCAAGGTTTTCCATTTGGATTTTGTATTAGAGAAGATTTTAGTTAGTTTTAACTTTCAAATTTCATTTACTGATTTCAATGCTATCAAAGTTACTTCATCCAATACTAAGCATCTGCGATCGTTCAATAGTAATATAACCTAACTAGTGAGTTGGGGTCGAGTCCCAAGGGAGTTGCTCGTACTAAAGAATCAATAGAAAAACATAAATATGCTCAAGTCAATCATAGCTAAAAATATTTACGAATAAAAGCATAATTCAAGTTTGGGGTGACACAAGTGTCAAATATCAAGAAGATTTTGTTTGTATTATCAACTAAAACAGTAAATAACACGAAAATACGAGATTCTTGGCATGTGATAGGATTGTGGGCTACGATAAATAACTGGGTAATTGTATTTAATAGTAAACAGCTGTGAATCGGTGAATAAGCTAGACTTTAGTGGGGGTAAACTTTCTCTCGAACAATTTACCCCGATTTCTCTCGAACACCAATAAGCGGCAATGAAGCACAACCTTCACTTTAGTCCATTCACTCTCTCAAGCTAAATGTGTGGAAAAGGATTTAGGATTCACTCTCTCGAGCTGAACCCATGACAACCCAATACCCACAGACCATCGATTCAATAATTTTGGTTTTAAAGCCTCTCTCTCTAGCAAGCCAAAAACACGAAGCTAAGATTGTATATGCAACTACAACCCATTAAATTTAATCACGATTACTGAACGAAATCACTTTTAAACAATAAATAAACTATCAATTAACAATACCCAGCAGTTAAATTAACCTATAATCACACCCCAAGAATTGGGGTTTTAGCTAGACATAGTAAAAAGGTAAAAAATGTTATCAAGTTGTGTTTCCATCAATTGGGTACAATTGATATTGTCTTTACAAAGGTCTAAGATGAAGAATCTTCAACACCCACTTCGAATTTCTTAGAAATGGAAATCTTCAAATCTTCAAAGCTAAAGAAATATTGTCTCTTTATTAAGTTTTAAGCTCTCAACTTCAAAAACTAAAAAATAATATGTTTCAATACAAGATCAGATACTAAGCTAAAAATTTAATCAAGTATTTATAATTGTCAAAAAGTGTGTTGCGGAGGTTCAGTCGGCGCAGTAAGTCGGGATCACCGATCGACTTGGCGATTTGCCCTTTGGTCAATTCCATCTCCTTTTTGCTTTGGCCTTCAGCATCTTCAAGTTCTGTATCTTTGGACGATATGGCACTGCATCGCGGAACCTTTCGGCGACTCGCCGACTGCTCCTTTCTCTCGCCGACTAGATTTTATCCTTCAGTTCTTGGTACACTAGAACATTAGGCAAGGCCAAGGTCGTTTGGCGACTCGCCTAATGGGTCAGGCAATCCTCAGGCCTTCTTTTCTTCGTTCTTTTCGCTGCCTTGTTCCTTTTTGCTCAATAGTGTCCATGTTTTGTTCCTCAATCCAAATACCTAAAATTTAAGGATTTACATTAGTTATTGGTATAAAATATGCATTTGAGGACACTAAATCTATTCAAATAAAGCCCTAAATGAGTCCAAATTGTGGACTCATCAACACCCCCAGTTTAAACTTTTGCTTGTCCTCAAGTAAAACTCAAGTTCAACAGTTCAAAAAGAATTTCTCAAACAGTGCTACACAAGAATAAATTATGAATGCACACAAAAAGACTCAACTTACTCATGCAAAAATCAATTGTGCACTCAAAGAGTCAAGTTGTGACTCACCAATATCAAAGAATCTCAATCTCACAATACTTGCTTCAAATGCAAGTTCAAGCTCAACAAAGGTACTCAAATCCCCTCACACAAAGAATGATTCCATATTCACACACAATGGTTCAACAATTTAAAGTTTTGAAATCAAATACAACACTCACACTCATAAAAATGAACACAATGTATGATTTCACCCATAGGTTTGCCCGTATTTTCCAACCAACACTTGTTTCAGCTCATTCAAGATCAAAAAGGTCTTTTCAAGGTTTGTAACGGCGCTGAGTGCAAAGGTATGGTCATTTAGGCTCAATGGATATAGTCCTCATGAGATGTGGTGTGAACAACACTTCCTTTCCTTTTTTTCATCATTTTTCATTCGTGCTCACGAGTCATCCCATTATTCACTTTCCATGGATTGTTGGAAACCCCATTTCTTTTTGTATTTTCACAACTTTATTCCACAACTTTTTCATTCTTTTCTTCTTCTTCTTTTTTTGTATGGAAGGGTTTCAATTTTCTCAAAACATGGGTAAAAGGAGACTTCCTTGCACTCTTTGATTTACCTTCTCTTTTTACCACACCCCAACTTAGGCTTTTGGCCTAAGTTGGCTATTCAAACTAACCACAACTTCATGAGGATTATGGGTAATGGATAAAGAAAAGTCATAGTTTCATCAAGTTTCTTCCAAGAAAAGGTTAAGGCTCAAAGGGTGCTCAAAAGGAGTTCACACACTAACAAGGTAGGCCACAAAAGAGGTATAATGTCAAATTGTTTCACACTATTTAAAGTTGCCTAAGATCATCTCAAGAGTTCACATCGCTTACTCAACCGGACCAACAGGGAAAATTCTAGGTGTCATCACACATGGTTCACGGTAAGCTCATCTCACAAGGCATTAACGCCAAAGTCAAACAAGACTCCACACTTTCGCTAGTGTTCAATGCTCATCACGAGAGACTCAATTCGATACTTAGCTAGTCACAACGAGATGCAAAGAGTTCACATATTATCTATGCAACTTCATTTGGCCTCATCGTAGCCACACATTCATTTTTGTTCGATTATGAGCACTATTCAAGTCATCGGTATTGATCAAAACTGATACTCAAATTTGCAAAAGAACAACCACATTCAACACAAATAACAGGTGGAATTTTTTTTTGGAATGATCAAAAATCATTTACAATTTAAAAACACGGAGCCACAAGCTCACCCATCCACAAAAGCAGTGTTAAAACACAATTATGGCTCAAATCCCAATATATAAACAAAACAAGAGTCACAAAATCATAAAAGGTGAGGCTCACCCCACCACAAATAAAACATTTGTCCTCAAAGGTAAGAAAATATCTAAAAGTCAAATAAAACAAGACAGAGAGGGAGGTAAAAGAGGGATCGTGTCTACACAATCGCTCCATCTGTCTGGGAATCAGTGCTCGGTGTATCAGTTTGGACTTGGGCATCAGTGCCCGGAGTCACCTCAGAAGGAACAACAGTACCAGACCCACCAAGAGCTTCCACGGGTGTATCCGCCAAAAAGTTCTGCACAACTTCATAGAATCCCCGAGCCCATGGAGAAATAGAGGTGCCTCGAGGAGTAGTCTCCCTGTCAGAAATGGGCCTCTTACCCTTGCCTTTTTCTCCAGGTAGAGGTTTTTGTCTTCCCTTCTTATGAGGATTTGACCTCCCTTAATTTATTTTGAAATTTTGTGCTCTTATCTTTTGGGGTGGCATGATTCTCACAACAACTTTCGGTCTAGCCATGTTTGCAATGCATCGAGAAAAATTTAGAAAATATTCAAAGAAAACCACAGAAAATGAGTTGTAGACAGACTCGCCGATCCATTCGGTGAGTCGCCAAATCATTTTGGTGAGCTAGATTGAGCTCGTCGAAGGGATTGGCTCAAAATTCTCTAAAATATTTGGCATATCGGAAATTGGAAGGGCTTTCAGTGAATCGCCGACAGCGTTCGACGAGCAAGGATTAGCTCGCCGAAAGTTACAGTGCAAAAACGGTTCAGGGGTGAAGACAAAGGAATATCAAGAAGACTTTCGGGGAGGTGTTGAGTGCCTTCGACGATCTCAAGATTCTTGCCGAAAATTACAGAACCAAACTACTCATTTAGCATGAAATTAGAGGCGAGATGGGGAAATTTGGCGAACCGCCGAGTGGTTCGGCGAGCTTGACCCAACTCGCCAAACGACCCAACGTTTATAATGATTTAATTGCTTAAATTCAATCTTATTATGCATGACTTGGTTCAATTATATGGTTTCCAATCAATTTCATATGAACCCATGCTTATGCCTATTTTATGAATATGAACTATGATTATGAACTTATGAATTATGATTATGGATTTATGCATGTTTTAAGAAATTGATGATTTATGACTAAAGGATGCTTTTAAGGTAAAGTTTCAATAATTTGTGAAATGTTTTCTCACATTGAAAGGAATCATGATTTAGATGCTTAGATTGGTAAGTGTTTTAATGAAAAAAATATGAAATCATGGTCTTGAAAAGAGCTATTCTAATATGAACTTTTGATTGGATTAATAATCTTTGATTATTTCCCTTCTAATTATATCTAATCCATTGGGATTTACTTAGCACCGAGAGAACTTTGGAACGGAGGTCTTACTGTTAGTAGAGGTTTGGTCCTTAGTAGAAATTCTCTTGTTCCAAACTACATGCCCCTGTAGAACTGTCTTAAATGACCTAAGCTAGTGGATCCACTTTAGAAATAATGTTTATATGGAGTTTGTACCTTGGCAAGTAAGACTCTTTTTTTGGTGTGAGGATTACACCGGATTTCATGTTATAGCTCACATAGTCTATATAAGTTACAAGTAAATATCACACAAAGAGCTATGCCTTTTCTTCAAAGTATTTCTCTTGTTACTTACATTATACATTTGACCTTGTCCATGATTTATGATTTTACTAAAGGCTTTTACTACATTTTACTTGGTCATGCATATCATATATTAAGTTCACTATATTAGCATGTTTACATTTTATGCATTTCCCCGTATTCAGTACATTCAAAGTATTGATCCATATTGTGCCTACATTATTTCAAAATATAGGGTCCGATGCTCCTCCTCTTGGACGTGGCTAGATCGGGATTTCTCAGGGATTGATCGTTTGGATTGGTGAGTCCTTATGGTTCGAGGGCTAGGCCGTTGTCGTTTTATTGCTTTCTTAGTCTTTCAACTTTCATATTAGATTCGTGACTTAGGTGTTTGTACTAGTCACATTTATGGATAGAAATCTTATGTCAGACTTAGTTAATGTTCCACATATTCTCTTATGTATTATGTTGGTATCTGTTAGGTCATCTTAAGAGTTGAGACTTATATTGCTTATATTCTCTTTTATTGTATTTCATTAAGTCATGCTTATGTGAAGTGGCTTATTTAGGCCTCTCAAGGTCCTATCCACCATGTGACATCTAGGGTGTACTTTGGGTTGTGACAAACTTGGTATTCAGAGCATCTGGTTTTAGAAAGGTCCTAGGATGTCCTACAAGCCGCGTCGAGTAGAGTCTTATTCATGAGTGTGAAGTGCACCATGTTTATGAACAGTTGGCTTCAAGGAGTTTAGGAAACTTTGCTTCTTTAATTACTCTAAAGTCGTGCCATAGAGTTTATTTTTATAAAGGTCTTCCTCCTAACTCTTGTCTGATGCTTTTTAGGAAATGCCTCCTCGAAGAGTTAACACAAAAAGGAGTGTTGGTGACAATATGGAGCCTGAGGTTCTTCAAGTTTCGATCAATCCTTTGGTCGAGAAAGTGTCACATGCTGAGTTTAGAGCCTTTTCCAACTGCTCAAACTATGACTACTTAAGCGAATAGAGAGGTTGTAGCTCTTGTGAACCCAATTGTGGGTAAGACGGAAATAAGGGTAAGGTACTTAACTAGGATGAATTCCCCAGAGTTTTGTGGGTCCAAAGTTGAGGAAGATCCCCAGGAGTTCATCTAGAAAATCCATAATATCGAGGAGATTATGGGAATCACACCAGTGAAAAAAAAAGACTTGGACGCTTATCAATATTACTTAATTATGGTTCAATCAAAGGGACACTTATCAACTTATAAGGGTTTGTATCTATTAGAAATTGATTTAAACGAAAGATTTAATGAGATATACATTTACAGTGTAGAATTTAGTCCATAAATTCTCTTGTTTTAGGTCAAGTTGTCATGGATCCCACAACCCTTGGTTGTGGAGTTTAGCTTCTCATGCTTAATGAAACAAAAATAATAATTGCATTCATTCAAGAAAAGTATAAACTTATAAGAGATGAAAACAATCGATGATAATGATTTCAATAAACTCTCAAAATATTTTCCAAAACTTTATGTAGAGTAATATATTCTTTAATGATAAAAGGAAATAAAACTTAGAAAAATAATATTTACAGTTCCTAGAAAATAAAAATTAAAAATAAAAAGTGCAGTTCCCGAGGTATGTCTGATGAAGGCCCTGACAGCCCATCATAGGAGTGACGGTCCGTCAATAAATTCTACAACTTAAGCTTTCCTACTATTGTTGTGACGCGGTGATGATGACTCATCACAAAGTTGATGGCTCTTCGCAATCAGTGTCAAAGTTGCTTGACACTGTTGGGTTTCCTGCATATGTGATGAGGCAACTAACGGTCAGTGACAGGGGTGACGACTCGTTAGTGCTGATCTTTTGGAACTTAGATCTATTTCACTCTTCTTTATGTCTTCACTTTTTTACTGGCTATCATAGTGTCAAAATATCAAAATGACATTATTTGCTACTTAAGTTCTCGCAAATATCCTTAGTAAAAGCATCAGATATGTTGTCAAATGTCATCACATTAGGTTCACTCATTTGGATTCATGCGTTTTAGTCATCCTCATGTTTCCGTATGCATTCATGTTCATGAAAACTTGTTTTAAGTTTTTATTTTAGCTTAGGGTCAATTACTCCTTGTTTATGTGCATTTCATTCGATTTGCATTCATGTTTGGCTGTTAGTTTCTCTCCCTACTCTATTCAACTAGTTTGAGTCCCATTCGAGTGGGAATGTTCCCGAGGGAGATATATTGTAACACCTCAGACTATGAAAATTGAGTTTTGAAGGAAAAGTTGCAGAAATTATGTTGGTGTAGGTTTCTTTGAGCCAACCTATGGACCGTATGAAGTCCTACTGAAAACTCTTCGAAAGAGCGAAGTCACAAACGAATCGTCTAACGGATAATGAAGAGTTTTCTTAGCCAAGATCACTTCCTTTGAGGATGCCAATTGAATTACAAAAATACAAACACCTAGATGTAAATCATCCGGCCCTAGCACGAAATTCTTACTTCATAAGAATGGTTTTTGATGAGATGACAAACCTTCAAACCTTTCGAATGAAAATGGGATTTTGATGATGACAACATGAACCGGGTTCACATAGGATATGTTCGAATTCAACAGTAAAAGGCAGGAAAAAGAAGGCAGTTGGTGTACAAAGCAAATTGAGTCAAAAGAGGAAAACAAAAAAAAACAGAAGAAAACCAACACAAATAAGGAAAGAGATATCCGAGTTCAAGAAGGAAAAGAATTAGTATTTGAGAAAAACTAATTTCTTTCCTTATACAAAATGGTTAAGTCAGAAAAGAATTCTTATAAATGGACAATGCACAAGAATGAAAAAGGTGTCTTTCGAATCAAGAACAGAAAAGCTATCATAAGCGAAGGCTAACCCATCCGAGAGATCGCAAAAGTTGAAGAAAAGAAGTTCTAGAGTTAGAATTTCTTTTGTTTTTAGAGTTGCATTGATTTTTCTTGAATCAGTGTTTAGAGTTTTGTGAGAGTGTAACAAGAAGTGGGTTTGGCTTCTTGGAGAGTAGAGTTAAGAGAGAGTTGTGATAAAAAGTGGGTTTGGCTTCTTGGAAAGTAGAGTTAAGAGAGAGTTGTGACAACAAGTGGGTTTGGCTTATTGGAGATTAAATCTGATCAACAGGTGTATGATTAGGTCACTATTAAACAAAACTCCCTATGAATTGTTGAAAGGGAGAGAACCAAACTTGACACATTTCTGAGCTTTTCGTTGTGCCTGCTACGTACACAACAATGCCAAAGATGCTTTACAAAAATTGATGCTAAGAGCAATGGAGTGTTTCTTGGATACTCATCACAGAGCTAGGCGTACAAGGTACTCAACAAAAGAACTAACTGTGTGGAGGAAAGAATCCATGTCATATTTGATGAAAGTAATAGCTCAAACAAAAGAAATATGGAAGACGAGCAACATGATATAGGCATGACAAATCTATAGCAACTTGAAGAAGAAAAGTAAGATGACGATCCTACAAAGGAACCAGATCTTGAGTCTGCTCCAAGAATCCCTAAAATAGAAGGGATAGCGAATGAGGAAAGAACTATGGGACCTGGCCCCTCACATGAAAATCAACCAAGCACCTAGAAATAGTAGAGTTCTCATCCAATACAAAATATTCTCACTCCTTTAGAGTCAAGGATTCATACAAGATCAAAACTAAGGAATATGTATGCCTTCTCAACATATGTATCCTTGATCGAACCAAATCACATCAAATAATCTCTTTTAGATCCCAACTGGATCATGACCATACAGGATGAACTGATTCAGTTTGATCGAAGCAAGGTTTGGAACCTGGTTCGTCAACCTCATGATAGAGATGTGATAGGAACCACATGGGTTTTCAGAAATAAGTTAGATGAGTAAGGGCAAATCACACGTAACAAAGCTAGATTAGTGGTAGAAGGATACAATCAAGAAGAGGAATAAACTATGATGAAACATTCGCTCACGTAGCAAGAATGGAAGCAATTTGAGTGTTGATAGCATTTGCTACTAACACGGAATTCAAACTCTATCAAATGGACATCAAGAATGCCTTCTTAAACAGGTTCCTTCAAGAAGAGGTATACGTCAAACAACCCCCTGGCTTCGAAAGTCCATATCACCCCATATTTGTGTACAAACTAGACAAGGCATTGTACGAGTTGAAACAAGTACCAAAAGCATGGTACGATCATCTATCAAGTTTCCTTCTCACACATGGGTACTCAAGAGGCAAGATAGACAATACTCAGTTCCTTTGAAAACAAGGTAAAGACTTACTCAATATTGTTCAGGTGTATGTAAATGATATTATATTTGGAGGAATAGATGCAACACTCGGAGTTGAATTCGCACAACTGATGAGCAGTGAATTCGAGATGAGCATGATGGGAGAACTCAATTTCTTCATAGGGATTCAAATCAAGAAATCTCCATCAGGAATCTCAATTCATCAACAAAAATACATCAAAGAGTTGTTGAAGAAATTTGAGATGAATGCAACTAAGACAAATGATACCCCCATTGGAACAACAACGAAGCTTGATAAAACAAACCTGGTCCCCTAGTGAATGATACAAAATATAGAGGGATGATTGAATCTCTCCTATACTTAACTACCAGCAAACTTGACATTGTATTTAGGGTTGGACTTTGTGAATGATTCCAATCTTGCCCAAAGGAATCTCATCTCAAGGCAGTGAAAAGAATTCTGAGATATCTTAAAGGAAGAGTGAACCTGGTGCTATGGTATCCAACATGAGACTCATTTGATTTGGTAGGATTTGCTAATGCAGACTACGCTGGATACTTAGTGGACCGAAAAAGCACATCAGGGATGGCATACTTTTTGGGACCATTTCTGTTGTCCTGAGCAACTAGAAAACATAACTCAGTCAACCTATTCTCTGCTAAAGCGGAATACGTCACAGCTGCCTCTTCCTATGCTCAACTCCTATGGATAAAACAGTAGCTCAAAGATTTTGGAATCAAAGTTGGTTGTATACCCATCAGATGCGACAATACCGGTGCGATGAACATGGCCAAGAACTTCGTCCAGCATAAACGAACCAAACATATCGATGTCCGTCACCACTTCCTTAGAGATAATGTGGAGAAAGGTCACATTATCTTTACTAAAGCTCATGGAAGAGAACCATTTGAACGAAATCATTTATCCTTGGGGCTGGTGATTCAAGACTAACTCTCCTCTCATAAACTCATATCAATAGACTTGTACAACAAAAATTCAGCACATAATTCTAATCAACTTATCTTGATACCTTATTTCAGGTATACATCTAGTGGAAAAGTTCCTCAATCAAGTATAATGATATTACCTTTAGTTTCCTATAACTATGGTACAAAGATGCTCACATGTCAAGGACTGGGTTCTCATCTTAACATGTATGCACTAATCCTCTCTTGTATTCGACTTTGCATCTCACTTAAATATATGACTTTGTACTTAAAGAAGCTTAAAGAACCTGGTTCACCCATTCAACACAATTTTAAACTCTACCACTAAAGCGGGAAAATTTCACATTTTACAAGTCACATCCCACATCAGAACACTCAACCATCTATCACATGTCAGACCATCATCATTACTCGCCCATTTTCCAACATTTCTCACCAATCGTCTCTCACAAACCACCCCAAAAACCCCAAAATCCCAAAAATCAACATGGCCACCTCACCATACCAGGTCGCCTACTTCGATGATGAGGACTCCTCCATCTCACCAGAAATATAACCCATACCGAAGTCTCCTAATGCATCGTCTTAGGGTAAAGAAGTCATCTCCACCAATACATCGTTAACCCCACCTTCTCCAGACCTCATTTATTAACCTTCTTCGTCGAATCATCCATTATCTTTCCTACCACCATACGCATTTGGCAACCACTTTACACCATCTCCATATCCTCCTCACACTATAAACCCCAACTCAACTTCCTTACCCCAAGCACCCCCATCTCCCGTTGAAACTTCAATGCCAACCTATACCCCCAAACCCTCATCTCAAAAATCTACTAACCCTCAAGATCAGACCTTGACACAACACCCCTCAGTCCTCCTCATCCTCAAATCCCCAGGCGACCACACACACATAGCCGTGAAACAGAACCACATACGCGTCCCCTTCACATAGAACGCAAGTCAAGCACAACTTAATGAGGACGTTGAATCGAGCAAGAAATCTCTTTACTCTAGTAAGTCTCTGGTTCGTCCACCTTTATCGCCAGTTATGCTTGATTATGAACCTGAAGAAGTGTCTTAGACTTCCAAGTACACACAAGGGAGGGTTACTTCTAGGCCTAGGAAGGTTCTAAAAGGGGAGATGTCACCCTTTCATAAGTTTATGTTTGAATTAGTACGCAAAGGAGTTTTTCCTACAGGGAGAGGAGACATGAAACATATTTTAGGATATGGGGATTGCTAATACCTTGGAGAATAAGGAACCTATTTATTGGCCCACTCTCAAGATTAAGCATTTCGCACGAATTTCTGACGATAAACCTGGTCCTCACCAGTTGGATTTTGGAAACCTTCTCACGACAGTGCTTAAAGCCTTTAATATTCCTTTGGGTGAAGTAAAGGATCTCAATAGAAATGATATATTTACTAGGTCCACACTTGTTGACTGCATACTTCTTGTTGAGGATAATCAGGTTCATGTTGTGTCCCACGCGCTACTGGTCCGGTCACAATTCTTTTGAATGATCTCCATACTGCCAAGAAGGCACATAATGATGCTCTTCGTGCTGAATAATAAACCACCCGCACTGCTTTGGTTGAGTTGTAGGGGGAAGTTTCTCGCCTAAAGGATCAACTACTGCAATAATAACTTGATAGCAATGCTCGCATGTACCGTGTTCTTTAGCTCCTTTGCATATCCTTGCCCATCCAAAGCCCTCATTCGTCCTCCTCTTAATACATTGTTCCAATTTTTGGTGCTTCTTTAAAAAACAATCTCGTATTTTGTTGTGTTTTGTGACTGTTTGATATTTTGGGTGGAGCTCCATGAGCTTAAACCCTAGTGCATCTTGTTTTATTTGGTCCCTGTTCCTAACTTGTGTTGTGTTTTTGTATCTTGTTTGGATGGATAGTAGCCTTAGATTTATAATGATATGTGCTTCTTTTGCATTGGTGCTGCCTTTTTAGGCTCTCAGTGGTTATTATCTTGTTGTTTTGATGCCTTACTCTTCTTTTTGATATGTCAAAAGGGGGAAGTTGTTTATGTTGACCGACTAACTCTAGGTATATTTATTATCATGAAAAAGAGGAAATTGATGAGATGGCAAACCTTAAAACCTTTTGAACAAAAAGGGGATTTTGATGATGACAACATGAACCAGGTTCACATAGCATATGTCTGAATTCAAAAGTAAAAGGTGGGAAAAATAAGGCAGTCGGTGTACAAAGTAAATTGAGTCAAAAGAGTAAACGGAAAAAGTGGAAGAAAACCAACACAAATAAGGAAAGAGATATTCGAGTTCAAGAAGGAAAAAGAATTAGTATTTGAGAAAAACTAATTTCTTTCCTTATACAAAACGGTCAAGTCAAAAAACATTTCTTATAAAAGGACAAGGCACATGAATGAAAAAGGTGTCCTTCGAATCAAGAACAGAAAAGATATCATAAGCAAAGGCTAACCCATTCGAGAGATCACAAAAGTTGAAGAAAAGAAGTTCTAGAGTTAGGATTTCTTTTGTGTTTAGAGTTGCATTGATTCGTCTTGAATCAATGTTTAGAGTTTTGTGTGAGTGTAACAAGAAGTGAATTTGGCTTCTTGGAGAGTTGAGTTAAGAGGGAGTGGTGACAAGAAGTGGGTTTGGTTTCTTGGAGAATAAAGTGAGAGAGTTGTAACAAGAAGTGGGTTTGACTTCTTGGTGAGGAGAGTTTGAGTTCTTGATTATTGAGTTGTAATCTTGAGTTGAGTTTGAAGTTAATAAAACAGGGTTTTTCGTTCCTAGAAAGAGGAAGGTTTTCACAATACTGTTTTGTTTTACTGTGTGTTCAGTTTCTTAGGCAAACATACAAGAACCCGATTCTTGCATAAGGGGTAAGGTTTCTTCAGTTTTCAATTCTTTTTCATCCACTCTCATGAAAAATTGTGGGCCAAATTACCGTTATATTTTACATAATTTCTCTAGGAATAAGCTTAGAGATCGGACCATCATATTTGAGAGGAAAATTAAAGAATACATGGACGGGAACATTTGATGAATCTTCTTTTATTGGTATTAGAATCACCAAAGAATGGTGTTCTCAATGACTTATTTAATTAGGTAGATTAAGCTCATCGAAAGAAAGTTATACCGATGGAATAAATAATATATGTGACAATAGGTCTCCTTGCTTCAAGCACATTTGTTAAAATAACCAGGACACTATATATCATACACCTTCATCATATCCAGCTTGCATGTTTAGTCAATCTTTTATATATACTAGGCATGAGATTGAAAGCTAAATGAAACGTAAAAAACTATTACAACAAAGAAAAATAGTACACCAAGAAACCTGCTTCACTAAGCCAAGGAAAAAGCATTCCAAAACAGTAAAAAGAAAGAAATCATCGAAATGAAGAAATCATTGCAAAATATTATGAATAACCTAACAAATCATCCTAAACAGTAGTCATAACATGATAAAACAATAATTGAAGTACAAGAAACCACATATAACCAAAGGCAGTTTCACAATTTCCATTTGAACTACTGCAAAAGTTATCCTATTTGTTTTTAAAAAATGTAATTTCCTCCTGTTTGAAACATAAACCAATTATTTCAGACAGACTACCTAAAAGATAAAGCCAAAAGTCTGTAAAAAAAGCATTTTAGGCTAGTTTACAAAAGATGGTTATTTAGAAGATTTTAGATAAGTGAAGCTAGACTTTTACTCTAGCTCTGACTTGATTTCAGGGTAATTCTGAGCAACATTGTGGTCCGCGGTTTTTTCAACTATGGAACCACCATTCTATCCAGCCACAAGCAACTTCTCAATTTTTGACTTCCACTCTCTGTTATTCTGTCATGAATAACTCTGTCACAATACTTGAGCATTGTTCCAAGGTGTTAGGTACTCAACCATATGACATCAGTATTCTTGCTTCTCCTTTACTAAGATCTTTTCCCACCTGCACGCATACAATGGAAGCATGAAAAAGTTTTCAAAGAGATATAAGAGCCATTGTAAGCAGAAAATAGGTTGGTAATAAGGTAAATACTGTCGATAGACATTTCCACTTATATTGTGAACATTTTTATTATAGTCTCAATACTCTTAGAAAGACTTCCACAATGATTATGACATGTCTCTACTGAGATTTGAACGTTATGTAAGATAGACCAAAACATAGGAAAGTAGGAATCAAGGTGCTGAAACAAGCAAAGAGATTAACAAATATTTGCAGTTTAAAGACATCTGCATTAAAGTGTTTCGTCAATAGATGTTGGCTTTCAGTCAATATAGCAGCATGTGCTCTAATAAAATAATGTACGCAACCTTACCCCAACCTTTTGAGGATACGGATGTTGTTTCTGATAGACCTCAATGTTAGGACCGAAAATAAGCAGGTGTCATGCAGAAGCTAGCAAAAGAAACCTCGAAAGACCATGAGTAAGAAGACAAACGAGAAATATACCAAAAGACACAAAGATTTAACGTGATTCAGTCAATTGACCTACATCCACAAAGGGGATGAGCAATCCACAATAAATATGAGAGTACAAAATATAGAGAGAAATAACCTCAACCAATTCACTCGGAATACAAAGAGGTTCACAAATTGTCCCCCATAACCGAAACTCTCAAAACCCTAGGATTACATTGTGAATGCTGATAGGTCAAATAAAACCCAACAAATCTCCCCCTTGGCCTGAATTTCTGACACATTAATTTGTCCACCTTCTTCACATAATCTTCAAAAACTTGCATCTTTTCTCCATAATCTCCTCTATCAAATCTATGTTTCGAAGTAGAGAACCTCTCTGAAATAATTTATCCAACAAAAATCATCATTACTGTAAAAAATGTTGTGGCTAGAACTACACCCACTAAGATGAAAACCCATATCTAACCTAGCTCCATCATTGAACCATGGCTCTGATGCCACTTTTTAGGACAAAAAATAAGCAGGTGTTATGCGGAAGCTAGCAAAACAAACCTCGAAAGACCATGAGCAAGAAGATAAATGAGAAATATACCAAAAGACACAGAGATTTAACATAGTTCGGTCAATCGACCTTCATCCACAGAGGAGATGAGCAATCCATAATAAATATGAGAGTACAAAATATAGAGAGAAATAACCTCAACCAATTCACTCAGAATACAAGGAGGTTCACAAATTCTCCCCCATAATCGAAACACAACTCTCAAAACTCTAGGACTACATTGTCAATGCTGATTAAGTAAGAAGGAACAAACCTATATTTATAGAGTCCTAAAACCTTTCCTACAAGAAAAGTACTAGTAAAATATTAAAATCTTTTCCTAAAAGGAAAACTTATTTATGGTAAGAAATCAAAGCAAATAAAACCCAATACTCAGCTCAAGTAAAGCATGACAAAACAATAAGGAAAAGAGAATACAATTCATAATACTAGTAGCACCAACAAATAATACCATAACTGAAGCAAAGGAAACAAATAACGATAAAATGAAAGTATAAGAAAATAGAAGAAAAAAATACCAATACTATTGAGAAGGGAAACTAGACAACGCGTGACTACTATACTAACCTTCTACTCTAATCTTCGACCTTCATATCCTCCTATTTAGGGTCATGTGCTCTGTAAGCTGCATTTATTCCACGTCTTATCTAATCATATGTCCTCAATACTTTTTCGGCCTACCTCTACCTCCCCTCAGACACACCATAGCCAGCCTCTCACATGTCCTCACCGTGCATCTCCTCTTCAAATTAATTAGTTGCCTTAACTGAAACCAAGTAGAAACTAGTATAAACAAGCATAAAGGTCTTCAATACGTCTCTTTCTAACCCAGACAAATTCTACTTCCTCAACATATTTTAATTTTAAGTTTAGTTTTAATTGTACAGAAATTCTAGAAATTATATGGTGTTAACATGTATCACATTTTTCTTCTCCTATTATATATAGATAGATGAGAGTTATCTTTGCCAATCAAACATATTTTCATAATTCTATCACCTTTTTAGGGTTTTTTTAACATTCTATATAAAAAATAGTGATAAATATTTTCAGATCAAGTTCAAAGTATCCTATCTAATCAATATACATGAACATGAATACAACAACAACATACCAGTGTAATCCACAAGTGTGGTGTGGTAAGAGTAGAGTATAAATAGACTAAGTCCTACCTTGTGTAGGTGGAGGGGTTGTTTTCAATAGACCCTCGGCTCAAGGAAATAAAAAAAAACATTTGTGAAAACATTAGTAATAACAACAATGCGATAGTAAGAAAACCAAAAGTATAAGAGACAACAAGCAGTAATACAAAACTAATTAAGAATAAAAAAATATGGAAATAATAAAATAACAAAATATCGGAAATAAGACTAATAGGACTAGTAGGAAACATAAGACGTGAAACTATTTATTACTGACCCCCTTTCCTAATCCTCGTTCCCCACACCCTCCTATCGAAGGTCATATCCTCGTTAAACTGAAAAAGGATGTAAATGTGTTATATTCCTTAGCTCTCTGCCTCAATGACCCTTTATAGGTATCCTACTTTTCGGGAAACAAATAATAGAATGGAGAATTGACTGAAACATTATAGAACATGGAACCTTTATGCCTATCACAAACACTATGTCTTAACTGAAGTCCAACATCTAACATTTTTTTATTTTCACTTAGCTTACTACTACAATTGCAAGTGGTGAAAACGTTGAACTTCAATAATAATATCTAGAGTAGTAATCCATACGAATAAGAAAATTAAAAATTCAGCCACTCATTAGAGAAACAATTAGGAAACTCAAAATTATCCCACAACATTATATATTAGTTATACATAGTAATAGTTATCAAGATATATAATAAATATAAATTGTCAAATGAAGAAACATTAATGTAGAGAAAAAAATAGAAGAGTTAGAAGAGAAAGAAAGACAACGCGAAGGAGAAGGAACATATGCTCATGTAAGGATTTGTCCATTCATAATCAGTAATTAATGTCGTTTTTGAGTAACATTCATTTCCTTAATAGCAACCGTTGGGATGGGATATTAGAATTTTCAACAAGTGTAATTATGTGGAGAATTAAAGAGGTGACTTTATATACATTAAAATTTAAACTATTTGTGATATCCAATCTTAATATAAGAAGTCTCGCATTGACAAAACATATGAGAGATGGTGGATATATAAGTAAGCAGACTTAATCAAGTAGTGACACGTTTTAAAGTCATGCAGACCTAGGCCCGAAAAGGAAACTATCACTAGCGGACTGGGCTGTTAGAAATGGTATTAGAGTCACTCCTAGGTCAACCTTGTCGATGTGGGCCTGAGTTTGACTGAGTTTAGATAAATCCTGGTAAGGTGGGATAAACTTTAGTGCTTAGTCTAGGCAAATTTCATGTGGTGGGTCCAACCTCGATGAGGATGCCGAGTCCATAGAGAGGGGTGTATATGATACCATCTCTTAAGATAACAAGTTCCAAATGGATAAAACACACCATAGAAGTTGGATATATAAGTAAGTAGACCTTACGAACTAGTGATGCGTTTTAAAGTCGTGCGGGACTTGTCCCAGAGCAAACAATACCACTAATGGGTTGGGCCGTTATAGTATCACATATACTAAAATAAAGGGAATAAATTGCAAAAAAATTGAGGTAAAAGATAAATAGAAAGTATTTCTTGAGACTGTTGATTTGTGAATATTTGACTATGAAAAGATCTAATTTTGTAAGATCTTAATTGATCTGATAAACTCATATTTGATATGCTATTAACTATTTTAGAAAATTAGATCAAATAAAATAATCACTTGATTCTCAAATCACATAGAATCTAGGGATTTGATTGCTAGTTTTTTTGTTTCTCTCTACTATAAATTTGTACCTCCACGAATGAATAAGAATGAGTAATTTTAGTGCCAAAACTTACATGGTGCCAAAGCTACTTTATTCTTGTATTTTTGCTGATTAAAACACATTTACGACTATGCCACTCAACAACATTGATAAAAGACGAGAGTTCAACAAAGTTCTGACCAAGACAATAATATATCGAGGCGGCGATTCTTATCATTTGTCTTTTCAACTTACTTCTCACAAGTTGAATCGCAAGAATCATTTGAATGGGCGCAATCTGTCCATTTGACATATGATGGTTAAGGAAAACTTAATTACCTAACTAGAGAAATGAGAAATCCTGAACAACGAGACACAAAAACGAATGTCCAGATATCATAAAACTCGATGGTAATCATTTGGCTACGAAACTCCATGAAACCTACCATTGGTAAACCATACTTGGTTCTTCTCTCTGCTTGGGATGTTTGTGAGATTTTTAGAGAGATTTATTCTAATGTGGAAAATGTTTCTCAAATTTTTGAGTTAACAATTAAATTGTAGAAAGCTAGGCAAGGAGAGAGGTGTTGCCATTTACTATAATGAGATGGTTTTCCTATGGAAAAAATTAGATGAATGAATGAATGCTTTAATGATGAATGCGATTTTTGTAAGGATAGCATAAAGAAATGAAAAAAGGAAGAAAATGAGAGGTTTACTCAATTGTACAAAAAAACAAGGGTACACTCAAAGGGATGCGACAGATCATACCATCTTCATTCGACATTCTCTTGAGGAAAAGACAACTATCCGAATAGTGTATGTTGATGATATCATACTTACAGGAGTTGCCTATTCAAAATGAAGAATATTAAAAAATAGTTGACCTCAAAATTTGAGATCACGAATTTGGGCCATTTGAACTATTTCCTTGGCATGGAAATAGCGAGATCAAAAGAATTTATTATGTTGTCACAATGAAAATATGTGCTAGATCTTGTAAAATTAATAGGTATAATTGGTTGTCATCCATCTAAAACATATATTGATCTGAATATAAAATTTAAAAATAAAGAAGGAAATTCAATTGACTAAAGTCAATATCAGAAACTAGTGGAGAAGTTAATCTACTTGTCACACACTCAGGATGAAACATTCTCAAATATATTCTATCCATTTGAGAAATGCTCATCTACCCCTAGAAGATCCTGATTAAGGCACTTTTGCATAGATTACAGTAAAAGAGAAAACCCAGAACCATTTAGTAGACATGTACCAATTAGCTTTAACTTTTTAGTATTTTAAAATTAATTGTTAATGAGCTTCTTATTATTTTAGTTTTATGGAAACTTACTCACGAAATTTGCACTGTCATCATCCTAATCAAGATGTGGGAAGTGATATTGAGATGCTCCAGGTAAGTGATGAAGAGATGCATAGATGTCCTAATGTAGAGGTGTGAGAGATTTCACGATGAATGAATTTAAAATATGTAGAGGTAGACCGAAGAAGTATTGGGGAGAAATGATTGGGTAGGAAATGACGTAGTTGCAGATTATTGAGAAAATAACCTTAGACAGGAAGGTGCAGAGGACATGGATTAGGATAGTAGGTAGGAATGTGTCCATACTAGTAGGTAGGAGTGTATTACCTTGTTGTTCATTCTAAAAGTCTTAGTATTATGCTTGTTTCTTGTTCTCCCATTTATGTTATTATCTAGTATTTCGTGTTGTTTGATCAAGTTGTAGTATTGTTCTGCTACTATTTGTTGCTTAATGTTGTTTATTGTTTCTTTTATTTTCAATGCTTCTTTTTTTAGATTGTTTTCATATTGAGCGAGGGTCTATGAGAAACAATTGTTTTTCATCAGAGGTAGAGGTAAGGTATGTTTACATTCTACCTCCCATGATTGCATTTTGTGGGATTACTCTAGGTTTTTTGTTCATTGTTGTAGTTTGGGAATCAAAATTTAGTAGTAGAATTTGTTTAGACTCTATTTTCAATGTGAATTTCTCGTTATTTACCAATTTAGTCATCAATCGAAATAGGGTAGAATTAGGCTAAAATGTTATAAAAGTCGATCAATATTTTAAAGTGATTTTTGTCATTCAACATTGTTATTCGTGCTTTTATAATAACTAGTTTCTAAAGACGTGCAACGCACGTGTATTCCATGTTAATGAGTACAACTTTTTAACGCATGTGTATTCCACGTTAATGAGTACAATTTTTTAAAATTACCATTATTTTATTTCTAAACTCTTCCAAATAGAGCATTGTTCTCTATTGCATTTTCTTAACCATTTGCCTAAAGACAAGTGCATTTTTCTTTTAAAAAATAATAAATGAAAGACACAATTGTGCTATTTAGAATAGATCATGCATTGTTATATATATAAATAGGTATAAATGGCCATGATCATAAAATTTCAACTATAACCTTGCAAATCTTTCTATTGAAGCTTTAGACACTTCTCCGAAAAATAACATATACCTTCTAATTAAGAAGAGATGAAAGACATATCAATATTCTCTTTGGATAAGAAAAGTAGAAACAATTGTTTGCTCTCTCTCTCTCTCTATATATATATAGTGATTTGGTAATGACAGTTAGTTTTGACTTACAAAAAATACAGAAACTGAAAAGTACAAGGAGAACATCTGAATTTGTAAAAATAAAGATACTATTTGCCAATAAAGTAATAGACTTATAATTTCATCGATAATGCCACATAAACATTGTATACCTTCAAATCAATCAATATTGTATAAATGTGCTTTGCTCTAACAAGGAAACTTATCGCGAGCAATTTTTATTCCAACCTCTAACAGTTGTGCATGCTTCCCTTACTTTCTTTTCCTGCATAACAAAGAAGAAAACAAAAATGATTAGCTTAAAGAAAAACTGCTAAAAAATATTCAGATGTCTGAGTTTTAACAAATGGAGATCAGATATATAAAGAAATTGTAAGCCCTTTCTTCCCTTTTTATAATTTTTTTGGGTTGGTATTTCTTTTTTGAATTTTAATTACTTGTTGACCTTTTGAATTCTCCAGATTATAGACAAAGAGGTTAGCTAAAGTAAGTTTATTTAATTTGGTAGTAGTTTATGATCAGGATTAATTTAATTTAATTAATTTTTTTTAGATAGCCAAAGGTCTTATTTGAAGATGACATTATTAAGAGCCCATATGAACAAGTTCCATATGTATTGCCATCTTAATGACTATTACTTTGTAGAATATATATATATATGTAACATCCCGCGTTAGAAAGACCTAAATTTAGAAAGAACTAATTTGGAAAGAGCTAATTTGAGATTTTTCCAAGTTATGCTTAAGTTGTGAGTTATGGATCAACTTCAAACAACCATAAATTTTAGTAAAGGATTGGTTAGGTGGCCCATAAGATATCAAATGAAAGGTCTTTGAATCCTCTTTCCAACGCCACTGAATTTGCTAAATTTCAAGTTCGGATGAGAGAGATATGCTCGTTTGTCAGCTCGTCTATTTATGGAAATTTACCCGAATTAATGAGGGATATTTTGGTGTTTTCCTTACCCCATAAACTTTAAACATTTTTAGTAATATTTGAGGGGTCTAAACTGATTTCAAAACAGTTTCCAATCCTCAATATACTCAATCTCATGGAATTTCGCCAAGGGTTTGATCCCTAAGAGGTATATAAGTTTTCATAGTGTTAGGTTTGTTCACCCACATGCCAATCATGAGTTTCACTTTAAATTCATCCATGAGATTGAGTATATTGAGGTTCTTCATTCTTGAATTATGATGTTTGGTTGAGTTCTTGAGGCTTGAGGTGAGGATATTGTTAATAAGCTTTGTTCTTGAGGTTTTTCAAGTAGGATTTCATATAGTTAAGTTGGGTAAACTAATCTAAGAGGGTTTGGAAGAAACCATGTGATACTAGGTGAATTAGGGCCAAAAATCAAAGAAGAAAATTCATCGGAAATTTCTGGGCAGGGGTTGGTGCGCCGCGCCAGCAGTGTGCTAGAAAAGAGGTTTTGTAGTTTAGGGGCTGGCGCCCCGAGCCACTCAGGGGACCGGGGTCGCCTGCCTCCGTCTTTTTTCCATCGTTAGTCCCGTCTAATTTTCTCTAAGGTGTACCTTTACTTCTTTTTGATTTTAACTACTCTAAACTACATCTAAACATCGAGAGATCCTTCATAACATGAATCATAACCCTTGAATTCATAATTCAAATTCTAGGTAGACTTAAGAGTAAAGTCTTGAGAGTTCTTTCGAGTCATTTTGAGAAGTCTTTTACAATCTTTTAAAACTTCTTTTACGACTGAAGTACTTGAGTACGAAGATGAGGAGAGTTGAGTTTCATTTTTCAAAATGAATGTATGGAACTAAGTATTCCCAAGAGTAAATATTTTTTCATTTAAAATGAGAGGAAACATCGATTTCCAAATGACTCCATGAGGATTTTTTGAGTATAATCTCTTTTAAGAGAACCTTTTGGGTAATAATCTCGAAGCTTGAAGATGAGAAAATGTTTTTAAACATATGAGCTGAGTTATATTATTGGGAGTAGTATTGAGAACCTATATGGGTATGAGTTCATACAACTCAAAGTCCTCATCAACCATGTAGCCAACGTGGGTAGAAAGGGTCATACTTTTTAGATGATCCGTATTGCTTTTTAAGCATAGCTTAGTGGATCCACTTGGTTGAGGATGTCTTATACTCCAGTAAGGTATATGACAGTTCTAGTAGCGTGGGCGAGATGTTGTATCATCACATAGCTCATAGTGATGGTTGTCGGTTGGAGAATCTCCCAAATTGAGTTATTTTGTATCTTTACATACAAACTGAGACATTATTGTATTTTTCAATACATTGAGTTTTTATCTGCTATTTTAAATGCATTGTATAAACTGCATCTTTATTTTTGTTTTTATACTGTATTGAGTTAAGTATCCATGAGTTGAGGTTGAGTCTAGTAAAGTTGACGTGAGTATGTTTCCTTCTTTCCAAGTTCAAGCTTTTATGTTATGTACGATGCTCCCCTTACATGCTCGTACATTCAATGTACTGATGTCATTTGGCCTGCATCATTGCATGATGTAGATACATGAGATCAAGGTCATCAACAGGCGCTTCGTTGATACCATAGTAGTTCGAGTTTGCCTTGTGAGCCTCCTAACTTCCGAAGGATCCCTTATTTATTTCTATTATTTCAATTTTGTTAGGATGATTGGGTTTTTTGTCCCGACATCCCTCATATTATTAGAAGCTTCATAGATAGATAATAGTATTTGAGTAGTCTTTCTTTCATTTCCCTTGTTAATGTTTTAAAGAATACGAGTTGAACACTTACATTCATTTGAATATTTTGAGTAACTACTTTAGTTACGAGTTGAGTTGTTTGTGTGATTCTATTTCACTTGAGTAAGTCTTCCACTAAGTGTTGAGCCAAGCTAAGGGTTCTCTTGGGGCCAGCAATGGTTCTCGAGTGTCAGCCACATCCACGGTGTAGGCTCGGGGCGTGACAAACTTGGTATCAAAGCATAAAATTCAAGAGTCCTAGGTTGTCTATGAAGGCGTGTCTACAGAGTCCTAGTTATCGGTGTGAAGTGCGCCATATCTATAATTAGAAGGAAATAACATTTAGGAACTATCTCACTTCTTTCATACTCTTTTCGTGTGATAAAGTTCAATTCTATAAAGTTTCTTTCTAACTAGTGCTTGCACATATTTTTCAGATCAGGCCTCCACAAAGAGCTGTCCGAGGTTGTCCTGCTTGGAGAAATGTTGATCCTTAGGATCAAGGGGTCCCCAATGCACCAGAAGTGCAACCCCAAGGAGAGGTCACTACTGCTGAGTTCGGGGATGCTATCCAGATGTTGAGTCAAGTTGTGACCAACAAAGCTAGGCAACAAAGAGGGAATCAATAGGATGTGGATGATACATCCAGAATTCGTGAGTTATTAAGGGTGAATCCTCCAGACTTCACCGGTTTAAGTGTCGCTGAGGATCCGTAAAACTTTGTGGAATAGTTACAGAAAGTGTTTGAGGTGATGCATGTTGCAGATGCTGAACGTGTGGAACTAGTTGCATACCAATTGAAGGGTGTTGCTAGAATCTGGTTTGACCAATGGCAGAAGAGTAGAGCTGAAGGAGCACCAATTGTGAGCTGGGTTGTGTTTGAAGGTGCCTTCATGGGGCATTTCCACCCCCGTGAGCTGAGAGAGGCCAAGGTAAGAGAATTCATTACTCTTAAGAAGGAATCTGTGAGTGTGCATGAGTACATCCTCAAGTTCACTCAACTGTCCCGTTATGCTCCGGAGATGGTTGCTGATATGAGGAGCAGGATGAACTTGTTTGTGTTTGGGTTGTCTCGTCTGTCAAGCAAAGAGGGAAACGCTGCGATGTTGGTAGGAGAAATGGACATAGCAAGGCTTATGATCCATGTGAAACAGGTTGAGGAAGATAAGGTTAGGGATAGAGAAGAGTTCTGGAACGAGAAGGTTAATGGGAAATAAGTCCGAGCAGTAGAGGAGCAATCTGAACTGGTCATCTTTTCCAGAAAACCAAAATGGACCTGCTCTATCATCTGCTAGTGCACCTACACCAAATAACAGAGGTGAGTTCAATAATCAGAATTCCTAGAACTTTAGAGGTAGACCTGAACAATGTCAAGGTAGTGTGGCACAAGGAGGTAATTGGACTCCTGCATGTGCTAAGTGTGGTAGGAACCATCCAAGAGCGTGTCGTGATGGCTCTACTAGTTGCTTCAAGTGTAGTCAGAGTGGTCACTTCACGAGAGAGTTCTCAAAGAACAGGCATGGTAGTGGTAACGGGGGCAATCGAGCCCAATATTCTTCAACGACTTCGCTAGACAGAGCTGCACCTAGAGGAGCTACTTCAGGACCAAGAGGAAGAGCAAACCGTCTGTATGCTATCACCAGTCGCCAAGAGCAAGAGAACTCACTAGATGTTGTCACTGGTATGATCAAAGTCTTTACTTTTGATGTATATGCATTTCTAGATCCAAGTGCGAGTCTATATTTTGTGAATCCATATGTTGTTATGAGGTTTGATATTATTCCCGAACAACTTCTTGAGCCCTTCGGTATTTCCATACCTGTTGACGAGTCCATCTTAGCTGAGAGAGCTTTTTTGTGATTGTACCATTTCTGTCAATCACAAGGACATCATGGCTTACTTAGTCGAGTTAGATATGATGGAATTTGATGTTATTCTAGGTATGTACTAGCTTCATGCCTATTATGCCTAAGTTGACTGTAGAACTCGAGTAGTTAAGTTCCAGTTTCCTAATGAGCCAATTATAGAGTTGAGGAGTAGTTCAACAGTGTCTAAGGGTCATTTTATTTCGTACCTTAAGGCGAGAAAGTTAGTTTCCAAGGGGTGCATCTGTAACACCCCGAACCTAAATAGAGGGTCTAGGTAGGACTCTAAGGTACCACCTCACAAGGGCCAACCATGGGCCTTTGAAGAGGCCCAAAGAAACAAACTGAGGCAGTGAACCACGGCTAGGGCCCACACCCCATGGATGGATCAACGGTCCGTGGTTGGGTGTTCCGTAGGTGGGACACAATTCTCTGACCATGAACCATGATTGACCAGGACGGACCGTAGGTCCATCCACTGTCCGTGGGTCAGGCTTGGAGAATTAGTTTAAGGATTTAAGGGTCTTTTTCGGTTTTGATTAGAATTAAGTGGCCGGTCATTTTTCCTAAGTCTAAAACACCTAAATAAGCATTGTTAACCCCTAATTCACTCATTTAAGTCATTCTCTCAAAATCCCAAAGGAATTCCCAAAACTCCTCTCAAATATTCTCTCTATAGAAGTTGGAAGAAGAAGTAAGAAATTGAAGCTAGTCTCAAATCTTCAAGCTTACGTGGGCTTTGTGATTAAGGTATGATGTATTTTCATCCATGGAATCCTTTCTTCCATGGAGTCCTCTAGAATTCCCCAATTCTAGCTAGGGTTTCTTCCTATGTTTTGGGTTATGATGAATGATGATCCAATTGAGTGGATTATGGTTTTTTATGATTGAATTGATAGAATTACATGTTTTTAGGATGAAATTACATGTACCCATGCCTATTCCATGATTCTAACCTAGAATTGATATAGTTGGGTTGATGCTATGACGAAAAACTGTATGGGTTTAGATATATCCTTATAGGATTGATGAATAATGACTAGAATTACTTGAGAATAAAGTATAGATGATGATCATGACATCTAGGTCTTTGAGAGTAAAGATTATGATGAGAATTGTTGGTAATTGATGTTATGGTTGAGGAAGGGATACTTCCTTAACAGTTAGTGTATGAATGTGAAAGGTTTACTCACATGAATGATTCTAGGTTGAAAAGATTGCTCACCTAAAATTAATCTAGACTAAAAGACTATCTAAATGATGAGGCTTGAGGCGATTACCCTTGACCTCCATATGAAAGGATATCAGACGATTACCCACACTCCTTAGAATTGAACAAGAGGTGAGTCCCCATGTTCTTATTATGATAAATGGGCATGGAGGAAAATTCCCATGATCCCTATGAAATAGTGTGGAGGCGAGTACTCGCCTTGTTGCTACTTGCCGGACCAAGGAGGTAGTTAATAAGAAAAGAATTATCAACATAGATTTAGTGTGATACTATCTAATAGTCTAGTGTCGATTGGTGCGAAGTAATAACTAAGCCAAACATTGATATGATGTCTAATATGTGGTAAAGGTAAAGGTTAGTAAATTATACACGTAGCCGGACCAAGGTGCGGGGTGAAATTCTCTAGATGCCGGACCAAGGATTTAGAGATACCTAACTTATCACTTTGCATGTAGTACACTAGTAAATGATTGTTATTACTAGGATTACTGAGTTATGAACTTATGGGGAACACATTCCTAGTTATTTCTAATAAACTGAATATAAATAAATACTTAGTTCAAAGCTATTTTTATTGTTTTTTTATTTCAATTTAAATTCCCCCATTTTTATATAACGACTATCGAGTTAAATATTTGATATTGACAATATTCTTCCATATTCTCTGTGGGATCGACCCCGACTCATAGTTGGGTAAATATATTCCATACGATAGTTTATATTTCTTTTCAAGAAGTATATTTGAATGTTATCAAGAATGGCGCCGCTGCCGGGGAATGTGGCTTAGAAATGGTCTTTAGTATTTATTTTTACTTATAGTCCCTTATTTTGTTTTTGTTTTTTTTAGTTTTAATTTACTTTTCTTTATTATATGTTTTACTCTTCTTGAGATGTCATCTGAAAAAGTATGTAGTGATAAGTGTTCTTTCAATTCTTGTACTTCTGATATTATTGATTCTTATAAGATAATTTTTTCTCAACAAAATAAGTTGTGTGGGGACATGGAAATTTATTAATACTGTGCTATATATCAATATTTAAGTGCATGATTGATGAAGATGACTTTGGTTGGGATCTCGATATATTAGATTGTGACTTGAGTGCAAAGATTGAATCATATGAAACCTAACAATTTAGTAATAATATGTGTGAGGAAGAAAAAATACTTATAAGTCAATTTGAAGAGCTAAGAGTGGAGGGTCAATTGCTTGATCATACTGTTATTGATGTTGTCACTGTTGAGAAGAGTGCACTAGAGTTATGTAATGAAGTAGATAATATTATTTTTAAAAACTCTAGTATGTGTAAACATGAGGGTGTAAAAAATAATGCAATTCATGAGTTAGGGCGCATTGGACCTCATTCCAATCGTTTTTCTACATTATGTGTATGGAGGAGGAACAATGTGTCTATATTCTTGAATTTATTGTTCCAACATCGGAGAATGACATTCCTCACTTAGGATCCAAGAAGTGCATAATGCGATATCAATTGCTTGAGACCTTTATTTTTGTACCACCACCCCTTGAGCGTAATAGAAAAATTGATTCAAAATTGGGGGTGGAATTCATATATTGAAAGTGGAAGGAAATATAGTAAAATTGATGGTGTCGTGCCGCGACGTTAAATTAAGCGCTTATTGGGAGGCAACCCAATTAGTAGTGTAACTTCTTATTTTATTTTATTTTTATTTTATTAGTATCACTTTTTTTTCTTTCCTTGTTTTTGCAGATTAGGGGAAGTCTGAGTTCCCAAAAAAAAACAAAAAAAAACGAAGGAGCATGTTTGAGCTTAAGTGTGGGGTGCGTTCGACCGTTGATGAAAATAAAGAGGACGTGCTACTAGCTAGGTCATGAGGCCTCAAGGATTTTTCCTAACCCTTGTTTTAAATTTTATTTAATGCTTTGGGGACATAGAATCTTTTAAGTATGGCGTGGAGGAATAAATTTCTAGTTTTTACCATTTTATTGAGTCTTTTCTTTATTAGGATGGGTTCCTTGACTTTTGTTTTCGGTTCTTTTCCTGAGGATAGTCCCTTGAACCGACTCTTTTTTTTAGGAATAAATTTATTTTTTAAAATATTATTTTTATCTTTATTTTTTTTGGAGAGAAAAGAAAAGATCCTTTTGAGTTATGTGATACTTACTATTTGGGCCATATATTTGAGTAGTACTTTTTTGTGAATGCTTGATTGCTAGTGAAATTGCAAACTTTTTGACATCTAGGGTCATGGTTCTGACTTTATATATAGCTTATTTTATTTTGTAGTTTGTTATGATCCTGTCTCTCTTAGAAGTGGAATTGATCCAACTTGATTGATACTTGTGCCATGTGTGGTGAGATTTTATTTATTCCATGTTTTGCATCTTATTCTAGAACTTACCCTACATGTTATTGAAGCGAAATAAAAAGTGTTGCTTTGTTTAGGAGATGATAATAGGATTTCTTTGATTTGTCTGGTAAATTTTAGCCTTTTCAGATATTATATCACTAGTTAGCCCTTTTGAGCCTGTAGCCTTTTGTTGGTAGCCATATTTTTCCCTAAACTATTTTTGTTGAATCCCTAGTTTTTGCACCTTGCTTCCTGGAGAATTATAGCATAGACTTATTCTAATTGCTAATTATGAAGAAAAACGGATGGTTAAGTGAAAAGGTAATCAATGATAGCTACATAGTGCTTAACAAACCCTATTTGAAAGAATGAGATGTGAAAAAAAAGAAAAAGAAAAAAGAGATGAACAAAAGAAGTTACCTTGATGATTTCCCTGGTGGCCAAGGACATCGTGCACCTTAAAGCATGTAAAATACGTAAGTTGAGGGTGACTATTATGAAGGAAAACTTAGCTAAAAAAAAAGAAGAAGGAAAAGATTGAAGCATTCTTGAGATGAACATTACTTGTGAAATAATTGTTGAAGAGAGGGCTGAAAATAAAGTGAAGAAAATAATGGGTGATAAAGTCTAAAATTGCAAAGTGCTTAAGAAAGTGTAAGTCACTATTATATAGTTTTCCTACCCGTCCCCTAGCCTACATTACAAAACGTTAAAGTCCTATTTTGATTCTATTCAAGCATGCTTTATTAGTAGAGATGTACATAATGGGCAAGCCTATGGTTCTTTGTGCAAACATGTGAATTTATTTGTGAGTGTGAGATTTGTTCTTGATATGAAGTCCTTAATTTATATTCAATCTTTTGAATTGAGTGTATGAACTATTTCTTTTTGTGAGGCACTTCTTTTATGATAGATAGGTGGTTTTATTAACTTTCTTTGATGAGAGTAAGTGAGCAAACTTAAATTTGATGAGTTCAAAGTCCTTCCTTTAGGTTAGGAGGTCAGAAGTTTGTTATTTATTTGGATGTCTTGCATAATGATTGAGAAATTGGTATATGACCTAATTGTTTGTATTAACCAAAGTAATGACATTGCTAGAATGATTTTTCTTAGATGAGATTTAATGTTTGCTCGAGGATGAACAAAAGTTTACGTGTGGGGTGTTGATGTGAGGTCAAAATACATATTTTTAATCATTATTGGCCTCATATTTATTATTTATATTTGTCCTTTTTGAGCATAAATTTTATGGATTGTCCTAAATTGTGTATTTTATTTGTAGGATTAAATTATTGGACAAATGAGGAACTTTAGAGCTAAAACAAATTAAAGATGGAAGGTTGAAGACAGAAATCAAGCAGACAGCTTAATGGATTAAATAAAATAAAATAATATATTGATATATATAAGGAAATGGCGGCCGGAAATTGTGGAATTTCAATTCTTATAAGATTGCTTCTTGCTGCTGCCACGTGGCAGCAAGTGAATTGTGCAGAAATATATTGAGGCGGCAGCACTATTCATGCAGCGAAAAAAAGGAATCCAATTATTTTTGGTTTTGGATTCCTAATTTAATTTGGACTCAATTATTTTATTTAGGGTTTCTATATCTATAAATAGGGCATGAAA